>KV419433.1:0-13281 GCA_001630475.1 Sistotremastrum niveocremeum HHB9708
GTCCTTTCCAGACACTAGCCCACTGCATTCTTAATCACCGTCTTTATCCATTTACATGGCACCACTGAGCCAATACCAAATTTCAAAGGCCAACATCACAATTCACCAACGAACCCTCGGATATTTTTCCAGCCAAATTTCTTAATCCCATTGCCCACTATATCGTCTGACAGCAACGCAACATATCACACTCTAGTCAACAAGCCCTCGGTACATAGCATACCTGAGTAGTCACGAACATGTACTACTCCTTATAGTAGAAAACGGCATATTTTAAGTGCAGTAGTACATATTTGACATCGGGGGGTGCAAAATGTGCCGACATGCGACTTTCGTCAACTTAACTGATAATTTTCTGCTATTGCAGTTCAATATGCATCTGAAACCGTGTATGATTACAGTGGAACTTATCTGTATGGCGTTGGAGTGTACTGGCAAGATCAACAGCTCTGGTCAACTTAATTTCTAAGGATGAACAGGTCAACCAGTCTATCTGGGCGAAGACATGACACAGACAGCAGTTATTGTGGAGTTTTAGACAGGCATTGTATCTGTTTTTAGACTCATGAAACTGGGAAATGGTACTGAGTTACGACTGGATTGCAGAAGAATGTGCTCGGGTGACATGGGCGGACTGCCTTAGGTGAATTTGAAATTTCAAACTCCGCTAAATAGGTTTGACCGATCCAAGGGAGTTTGAAATTTCACACCCAGCTCAAATTGAATCATTAATTTTAGCAGACTCGCAATGTATATGGTGTCGAACACTCAGTGAAGCCGAGGTATTACTAGTCTACTGGCACAGACGATTCTCCAGAGCAAGGTCAAGATTGTGGGCACTGGACATTCATCATCAGCGCCTGATTGATCCTAATGAGGAAGCAATTCCAAGAAGCCCCGTTTTAACTAGAAAAAAAGAAAAAGACTTATATTTGAAACACTGCGCGAACCTCCACCGTAAGCATCTGGGATGAAAGATGACTCTCACGCAATGTTTACACAATTGAAAACACAGGAAAATAAAATAAGGAAGTGTGTCAAGAGGGAATTATTTTGAAGCACGCTGACGCTGACGACGGGCCATCAAAATCCACGGGCGCCAATCACAAGGGCCTGAGTGAGCTAATAGAAGAAAATTCCAAAGCAGCCTCACATCACTACCGTCTTGGATAGCTGTATTGCAAGCAGACAGAACCGATGAGAATTAACATGCATCATAAAGTTAATTTTTATCAAAAATTTCAGTCAGACATATATTCAGTAAATTGTGTCAAGAGGGGGTTTTTGAGAGACGCCCTACAGCTGGAGTCAACTGTAGGGCGCCAATCAACAGCGCTAGACAGCGCTAGAAGGAGAAAACAATAAAAAAAATCGGACTTACCAAAAAAAATGCTTTTTGTGATTGCTATTGTGTTATTGCAATTCGCCAGACACAATGATTGGACAGAAGAGAATCAGATGTGTTGGAATCTGAAGAGCAGAACGTGAACTAACTTTTAAAAATGACAAATCAATCCAGAGAAGAATACAGAATAAATGAATCGTGTCAGGTGCAGAGTTTTTGGACACGCCGAAGTGTGAAAGGCGAGAGGGAAATGCATGCAGTATGGCGCCTATCAGATCAAAGGGCCTGACATTGAATCAATCACGAAGCTCTGCCAAAGGCCGATAAGCTTTGTGATCAATAAATTGTTAAACCTGGACTAACAAGACAGAGACTGCACAGATGTACATCAAAAGTGGATAGAACGAAAGAGTTCAAGCCAAAGATGTCTACACCAAGAAAATAAAATAAAACAAAACCACGTAAGAACAGAAAAATGTGACAGGAGGAAATTTTTCAGAGGCCATGCTGACGATGGGCCATCAAAGATCGGATCAATCAAAAAAAAGATCACGAGCGCTTGATAAGACTAATAGGAGATAAAGTCTGAAGCGGGCTCAAAGAACCAGCGTCATGAATAACTGTATCCAAAGCAGACAGAACCAAAGAGAATTGGCATGAGATGTTGCGTAAATTTTATCAGAAATTTCACACTGACATATATTCGTGCAAATGTGTCAGGAGGGAAGTTTTGAGGGATGGTACGCAGCTCAAAAGCAATCATCACTTGGCGCCTATCAGAGGCGCTTACACTGAATCAGCCACGAGGCTCTGCCGAAGACCGACAAGCTTTATGATCAATATAGTGTTAAACGCAAGCTCATGAGACAGAGACTGCACAGATGTTCATCGGAAGCAGATGGAATGAAAAAGCTCTACCCAAGGAAATGTAAGCTAAAAAAAAAAAATAAAACTAGACCAAAGAAGAGCAGAAAAATGTGTCAGGAGGGAATTTTTTAGAGGCCACGCTGACGATGGGCCATCAAAGATCAACAGGCGCTAATCACAGGCGCTTGATAGATATAATAGGGGATCATTTCGGAGGTGGGCTCACATAATCAGTGTCATGAATAACTGTATCAAAATCAGACAGAAACAAAGAGAAATGCCATGCAATGTGAAGTTAATTTTTTTTTTAAATATCAGTCTGACATGTATTCAGGAAATCATGTCAAGAGGGAAGTTTTGAGAGACGCCCAGCAGCTGGGGTCAACACTTGGGCGCCAATCACCAGCGCCAGAAGCAAAACGTGAGAATCGGATTTACCAAAAAAGGTAAAGAAAAAGATCACTTCAGTCTTATTGGAATTCGTCTGACAAAATGATTGGTTAGAACAGAATCGGATGTGTCGGGATTTGAAGAGCAAATCGTGAATTAACTTTTAAAAATAATGAAAAAATACAGGGAAGAGTCCAGAATAAATGATTCGTGTCAGGAGCGGAGGTTTCCGGACGCACGTTAAAGACGAGAAACTATTCTCTCGCTATCGCTCTTTCATTAGCCTCTCGTAACTGAATGAGAAGAAATCCAGGCTTCGTCGGCTGAAGCAGATAGAGGATGGCAAGAGAATCATTATGGCGGTGGCGAGTGGGAAGGTCTCCCGTGTGAGTGCGCTCGTCCGCACGGCAGTCAATCACGGGTCTGGCTTGTCGGCCATACTGGGATTGATGGAGAAAGCCGCCGAGAAGTTGTACCACCCAAAGGGGTATGAGGAAGAGGAGATCTTGAAGGGTTTTATTATGCTGAAATTTGGAGGAGCCAGGACTGCGGCTGTAGCGAACCATGCAATGGGGGGAGCCAGCAAGGAGACAGTGCGACGACGAATGAAGACTGCGCCGATGAAGATCAGCGTTTTGATCCCGTCCGTGACGGAGATCCAGGAGAACCTTCGATCGGCGTTCCAGGTTGACTTACCCGGAGCCGAACCGCGTCCTCAGGGCCCTGGCAGCCGAGGTTATGGCTATGTTCTGCAATTCGACGAGATTGCCTGCGAGAAACGGATTCGTTACGATCCTGGCACCAATCAGATTATAGGAATTGCATGAGAACATGCCCACAAATGTGCCATCCAGTTCAATTCGATCGACGACGCCACCCAGCTCTTCCACGACATTGCGGATAAGAATGTCATGATTAGTGTTCCAAGGTCCAGTTGCTGTGACTGGTGGCAACCGGCAGTCGCGACCGGACCGTGACTGGACCGCAGTTGCCGGTCGCCTAGGTTCTTGGAAAATCAGGCAACCGGCAACCGCAGTCATGACCAGTCGTGACCGTGGTCGCAACCGAGGACCCTTAAGGGTCCCCAACCAGGGTAACCAGAGGGTATTTTGGGTCTCAAATGGGTGTTTATGGTGACATATCTGGTATATTTTGGTCTCTATATGCATGTACCACATCATATGAAGTGTATATACAGTATATATAATATAATAATGATTAAAATATTTACAGAAGACTAGTTGTGACTGGAAAAAGTGGCCATGACTGGTTGCGCGACTGGTCGCAGCCGTGACCGGTCGCTGGACCGCAACCGCAGTCGCAGTTGCCAGTCATGCCAAATTTTGGACGGCAACCGGACCGGCAGTTGCCAGTCGCACCCTCCGGGGGTCAAAAGTCCAGTCGTGACTGGACCTCAGAACACTAGTCATGATGGCGACTGAGGTGCGTGCGAGTGTTCTGATTCTCTGAATACTGAGAATGACTGAATCATACAACCAGGTAACTGTAGGTTGCATCGGAGCTATCGCAAAAGAGACAAGAGTCTATGCCGCTCGAGCTCTGTCTGTATCCGGCACGTGCAAGAGTGAGGACGGTCAAACTCACCCCAGTCTCATTCAAAATCACATCAACGCATGCAAGGAGTTGAAGGATGGCTATATCATGTGTATCGCGTCAGATGGAGAAGCTCGACGAGGGCTTTCCTTCAACCTCCTGACGATGCAGAAGCCTCTTTCCCCATCCTCCCCCATTTACCCCCATCTTCGGCATCTCGAACTTATGAATCTCTACGTGGGCCAGGACGACCTCACCGGAGACAAAGATTACAAACATATCTTCAAACGGCTCCGAAATCTCCTCCTCCGCTCTAACGGTGTCCTGGTTGATGGCGTCCTTATCACTCCCCAGACCCTCGAAAGTCACTTCCGCGATGTCGCACTCTCAGAAAAGCGACGGAGTGCTTTGTTGAATCCATCTGACAAACAAGATGTCGTCTTAGCTTACAATCTGCTAAAGGAGATCAATCAACTGCCACCACCCTCGTCCTCTCATTCTCCAACATTCGCAGTCGCTCGCAGAGCGCTAAATCTCCTCGGTTCATTATTCGAGTACCTCATCGCACCGTATACGTCGCCCAAAATGACACTCTCTGATCAACTCACCTCTCTCAGCGCCGCAGCGCATATCCTCATCGCCCTGTACACCCAGCATTGTGCAAAAGGCAAATTCATGCCTGTACAGCTCTTCGCCGATATTATGATCATGATTAAAAACGCGTATTTTTGCGTTGCCAAAATGAAAGCCTATGATCCTGAGGGCGAGTTCTGGCTGATTCTCATGGGCACGGATCGGTTAGAGGTTTTATTCGGGATGGTTCGCACAATGACGGGGAACGATGTGAATCCGGATCTGTTGCAATTGGCAGGTCGATTAGGCGACGCGTCTCTTTGTGCTGAGATCCTGGCTCGTTTTCCTCATTGGGACCGGCTTCCTCGGCGAATAAAGATACCAGAGTGGACAGAAAAGGGCGAAGTGAGTCAGAAGACGGATCACATCAATCCTGGATCCTGGACAGGAGATGTGAAGGTCGCTCATGCTACTCCGCTCACATCGTGGCGCTCAGGTCATCGCAAGGGCGTACATATCCTCTCCAGCCTCCGGTCACCGTTCGATTGGGACGCCCTCAAATCCACTCCCAATGTGGATATGCTCCAACCTTTTGGAGAACCAGTCCTCAAACGAACCAGTGAGATTCCACCCGAAGATGACGAAGGCACCCAACTTGACCAGAATAATAACCTCCCCCGACTCGATCGCCCGGATACAAACACCAAGCGACTTCGCAAGGAGGTCGACATTGAAGATCTTGCAGGGGCTGCTGATCCGTCCCTTGAATCGACGAAAATGACCGTCGAAGTCGATGGGAAGAATCTCAATAAGGCACGAGTTTTATCTGAGCTTTTCAAGCACCACCGCCACCCTCTTTCGACCGATCGCCTAAAACGTGTGGCCGATATCCCCCGTTTCAACTCTAATACGTCCGACACATCTACTATTATAGACGACGAGTCAGTATTTGGCGGCCCCATGCTCTCGATTCACGATCCTGTCGCCACGCTCCTGTCCGTGGGAGAGAATGTGTTTCTCGCGGTTGGCGAAGTCCTCACCATCAAGCAAGCTAATAAGCGAATGGACAGCATTCAAACCGATCGACTCAAGGATAGAACAATCACGCTCACCCTCCGCATCATGCATCTGTCCTTGCGCACTCAAGATGCCCAGACAGCAAGCGGGAATCAAGCCGATTGGGAGTGGAAGCGTACTCACGGCGACACCATCACCGTCCCTGCCAGACTCTGCCAGCTAATCAACCCCCCAGTCGAATCCTCTGCTGGTCGCCCCCCCACATTCATTTTCCAGAGCGACGAGCTGAGGAGCGTAGCTGCATCCTTATACGACTCCCTCTCACGAGAAGACTGGGCGCAGATTCCCACGGTCTCCGAGGACCCAAACTTTCCTTACCGAAACGAAGCAGGTGAGTAATACAGTATACACACCTTCGTGTACTTACCGTGCAACAGACGAAGCGTGCTTTATCTGCGAGAAAGATGGTGTCAGCCGCCCCGATTTCAATGCCCTACAGTACTGTTCCTACTGTGCCGCCAAACTCGACTGGACCAAAGTCCAACTCGTTCTGGCGCATATAGCGGCCCATTTGCTGCATGACGCTCGGGTTTCGAAGAGTGTTCCTCGGTGTGGCTTCTGTGGCAACCCCGATCCTGAATGCC
Organism: Sistotremastrum niveocremeum HHB9708; assembly: GCA_001630475.1. Taxonomy (NCBI): domain Eukaryota; kingdom Fungi; phylum Basidiomycota; class Agaricomycetes; order Sistotremastrales; family Sistotremastraceae; genus Sertulicium; species Sertulicium niveocremeum. The sequence continues at coordinate 6,391 of KV419433.1, forward strand.
GGTTCCAATTCAAGCCTGGATCCAAAGCTCTAGACGTCAACAAGTGTTCGGGATGTCGCGTATTCAACGCCACGGGTATTACTCAGCTTCGTTATGGTCCCGCGTCTAAATCCACCAAACGATCGCCATCCTCGAACGTCCCCTTAAAATGTCCCCTGTGTCCGGCCAAAGCGCCCCTGGTGTGGAAGTACTCACTCGTCCCTCATCTCCAACAAGTACACCGCGCGGATCCACAGAAATACGAATCGCACTGGAAACTCGGGCCATCAGAAGAGAAGTGGTTGAAGAAGGTGTACAACAATCGCTTGGTTGTCAAGAGGACGACTCAAAAGACCTTTGCTTCGAAACAGAAGCGGACCATGAAGATTTCTGAGGCGCACAGTTCGCGTCTCGCAGGCACAGAGAGGTACGTTGTTTATTGTCGCACATCTTTATCTTACTACATCATTAACTCGAGCTAGAGAGGAAGCAGACGAAAACACGGCGAGACCGACTCGTACATCGACCGAATCATTCATTGATGATGACAGTGAGTCCGAAGATTCTGAAGACCAAGACGAGGAAGAGGAGGAAGCCGAAGAGGGTGAAGACGACGAAGATGGGGAGGAGGAGGAAATGGAGGAAGACGAAGGCGAGGAGGAAATGGATGACGAAGACGAGGAAGATGTTGAGAATGAAGCTGGTGGTTTGGACGAAGAAGAAGTTGATGATGAAGATTCGGACCGACAAGAAAAAGAAATTGAAGTCGAGCCAAGCAACGAAGACCTCAATCTGTCAGCTCCACTCACTCAAGCGCGTCAATCGGAAGCGTCATCCTCAACATCAGGCGCAGCCGCAGCCTCGTCATCTACTCACGGGGATGACATGGAGGTCGATGTCTCTCCAGAATACGAACCCCCTCACCAACCTAACCCGCCGCCGCCGGCGATACCACCACCTGCACCTATTCCTGCACCTACAGCTGAAGTAGACAATCAGGGTCGTACATAGTGTTCCAAGGTCCAGTTGCTGTGACTGGTGGCAACCGGCAGTCGCGACCGGACCGTGACTGGACCGCAGTTGCCGGTCGCCTAGGTTCTTGGAAAATCAGGCAACCGGCAACCGCAGTCATGACCAGTCGTGACCGTGGTCGCAACCGAGGACCCTTAAGGGTCCCCAACCAGGGTAACCAGAGGGTATTTTGGGTCTCAAATGGGTGTTTATGGTGACATATCTGGTATATTTTGGTCTCTATATGCATGTACCACATCATATGAAGTGTATATACAGTATATATAATATAATAATGATTAAAATATTTACAGAAGACTAGTTGTGACTGGAAAAAGTGGCCATGACTGGTTGCGCGACTGGTCGCAGCCGTGACCGGTCGCTGGACCGCAACCGCAGTCGCAGTTGCCAGTCATGCCAAATTTTGGACGGCAACCGGACCGGCAGTTGCCAGTCGCACCCTCCGGGGGTCAAAAGTCCAGTCGTGACTGGACCTCAGAACACTAGTCGTACAAGATCTCGACGCGTCCGAGCACGACCAGCGTGGCATCAAATAATCAATTTATGTACTTGTCAAAGGTCCATTACCGATGAGGAGATTGAGAGGGGGGACAATGTCGTTCGATGCGACGAAGCAAGCTGTGAGACGCGTCATGTGAGTTTGAGATTGAGATCTGACGATTGATATCATTGACTAATGCGACTTTCAGTACCATCTATCGTGCTTGAACGACGGCGAAGGGTACGCTGGATGGGTTTGCGAGTCTTGCGAAGATGCGCAAGCGTCGAAACGTCGAAGAAGATGATATATTGGGTCATTTAATAGTTGTTGGTACTATTATACATTGTCCTTTGCGATCTATGCAGCGTCAGCGGCCGGACGATGAGATTGAGAGCATCCGGACAGGGTGACTCGATGACGGAGGACGCTGGTAAGCGGTCGGCATGGCTGTCGGCATCGGATAAACCTCGGCACTGGCCTTGTGCGGTAGGGAGTTTCGGATATATCGGAGTTAAGGGTGTGTGTGTGTGGTGTGGGGCCTTCCGCGCGCAAGTCGACCCATGTTCCGCGACTGCAAAATTGAAACCCCCTTGAAACAGCTAGTTGAGTAGCTCAAACCATGTACTCGATCGGATATAGATGATGATAAGCCAGTTGCCGATTCTCGAAAAGCGGAGGCTGTGTGAGAATCTTTCGCTGATGTAGCGGAAAAGTGGGATTAACGCGAATAGAACCCAGGGCATCAAGTTGGTTGACAACGCGTTAAGCGCTCAGTTTGCTGACACATAAAAACAAGCACAAATACAGGCCCGCCCCGGCCCGAGACTGTGTTTGTTGACTTCTGTTCGATAACACCTCATCATTGGAAGATGATCTCCACGATGAAGCCGCAGGACCGAGCTCATCTACTTTAAGGTTTAACACGAGTCCAGGCAAAAAACAGGTACCTGCAGGTATACCTGGCAAGGTACCTGCTTACTAAGCAAGGGGCAAGTACCAAGTATCAACTTTTTGGAAAAAACACTGACCAAGCAGGTACTTGGACCAGGTACCTGCTGTTTTTAGTAGGGAAAACAGGCAGGTACCCAGGTATGAGTACCTGATTTTGGGGGTTTTTTGGAGGCAAGTATGAGCTCAGGCCCTGAAAAAAGCAGGGAGGTACCTGCCACAGGTACCCAGGTATGGCAAGTATGGACTCGTGTTAAACCTTAATCTACTTAATCCGGTAGGTTCTTTCCCATCTCCTACTGAGTAAGTGCTGACACCCGGTCTACACATCGATTGGACAAGGCTCTGAGCCTTGAGTGCCTCACCGGGTCGAAGATACTGTGCTCCAACAATCATATGTCCCAGTCACGCGTCACACCGCCTCATATTGGGACACTAAAAAGTGTCCCGTCACTTGTCACAAAAGATTTTGGGACACTTTCTATATGAAATAAAATATTAAAATTATTTTTTTTGCCCAGAAATGCGATTTGGGACACATTTTTTCTCTTGGTCACACAAAAATTCTTGCCTTGGGACAGTGGGACACTTGGTTCATTTTGGTCACACGTCACAGGGGTAGGGACACTAGTTTGTTGGAGCACAGTATGAGAGCGATAAATCCAATGAAGAAGCCAGAATTTCTTCCTCCTACGGCTGGACTGGAGCGAGTAGCCAGTGTTGCGACTGGTTCCGAGACAACAGCTCGATAAGGATCATCATCTTCTCGTAGAACCTGATATTCTTATCCATTCCTCTCGAATTCCGCTGCAGAGACTCCAGTAGGATGGGACATAAAAAATCACAGATTCCATCGGAGGTGATGGCATTGAATGCAAATCGCGTTCTCGCATCAACATCAATAAAGGTACTGTGAGTGTGTGCACAACTCAAAGATCAGGCGGCCGAAGGTCAGCGATTGGAAGCAGTATTCGAGTGAGTTTCGAAAACCAGCTCAAGAACCCGGTACTTTCAGGGTCTTACTCATTTAGGATTTTTACTCAAATGGGAAGCTCTCTTTACGGATTTGAAGATTGATGGAAGGTGGATTGGACAGACGAGCCTTACATGCCGACTACGATATTCTCATCAAGACGACAATGCACCAGCTATTATGGTCGGTGAACCTCGTATCACGCGGAAATTACTAGCATAATTTGAATGAGCCACTTGATCGCAACACAGTCATAGATCGACTTACCACATTGGCTTTGATAAGCGCACTGGCAGGAGGCGCACGACTTCCGTCTGCCTCTAGATCTAAGAACTTATCACCGGAAGACTGAGAGGGTCCATCGGTTTCGACGGATAAATCAAGCCCTAAACGATGCATCGGGGTTCCGGTCGGTTCAAGATTGATGGTATCACAGTAATTGACCAATCTTGATCGTAGCTGGGTCCGTGTATTGAGTCTGTTTTTTCCACAGCTGAATGTGCTGCTTCTCTGAAATTCTGCGAGAAAATGCTTACGACGTTATCATGGCGTTGGCGAACACTGTATCGAACAGTTAGTTCAGCGAAAGCTTTGAAATATATACAGAGACTGTTACTCACGCTCGATAGTCACCTCAAAGACTGCAAAGAATGCAACGTTCTCCGGCAAAGCTTGAGACTGATATGAAATGGTACCTAATCACTATCCTCATAAAATCTCCGGATGTTGCTAACGCACCAGTATCACAACCATTGTATCTCCGATACTGTCTCGATGGTCAGTCATTTGGAACGACGAAAAATGAAATAACTTACGCAGTGACGATGCCAGTGTTTATCGAATATATGATCAGCGTCGTGAGGAGTGTGTCGGTCCTGCGCCACATATAAATTAGTTCGCTGGAAAGAGTTGGATGTGCTGAGAAAGACAACCTTTTGTAGCCGGTTCGACCTTTATATAGGTAATAGCACATCGAGAGCGTGATGACTACGTCGGAAGAGACACATATAACAAGACAAGCAGTCATCAGATGCTACATGCGACTGAATCAATGCCTGAAAGAGAGGGAGAAACTTCGGAAATACCATATTTGTGGGAATGTGAATTAAGTCCGTAATATGTGTCGCTTCGAAGCTAAAGACCAGTCTGCTCATTGTCTTTTTAAACGATATAAAATATGCACAACTTGCCATTTTACAGTGAACGCTGTGAGAGTACGATATGTCGGTATTTGAATTTTGTTCTGATATCAAAGAAAACATACCTGCGATACTACCTATTTTGTGCAGATCAGCATTTGGATGTATGAAGAGTAACCCATTGACATACCGACATGGGCAATGTCCATCAGAACCTGTGATGCCAAAGGCAGGATTAGCAAATAGCACCTCGCGCTGTAGTGAGCTTACAAGTGTTCCGCACAGCGGCTTGTTCTTGCTGCTCACTGGATCAAAGAGAGATCAATCTGACGTGACAACACGCGCATTGAAGGTTTGACGGACATGTCCACAATCTCCCCACGAAGAAAAGATGACATATTGTTTGAACGGCGCACTGTAACCCGGTTCAATACAAGAGCGACTTTTAGCAAATGGGAGTGCTGACAGTTACTGGGACTGTGATCTATCACGAGTCTCACGATGCGTCTGAAGTTTCGAAGTGGCAGATAACTACCTTAACGCTCCTACGGGACACTGATCAGCGTTCTGGACATGTGCGGATGGGACACCTCCTTACCATGGAGGGATCAGCAGCGAAAGGTAATCTCCAAACCCAACGATGAAGAAGTGGTACATAAAAGACCAACACAAGCACATGTGGAGCGTCGAAAGAGCTCTGTTGTTAGCAGCATCTTAGTACCAAAGAAGGTCGACAAATAAGCCGCCTGACATGACCGATAAAACCTGGATTGTTTCAAGATCGACAATGAGAAAGAAGAGAAACAATTATTCGGGAATCCACCGCACCGTAGCTTTGAGAGGTTTGGAATCGTTGCTGAAGGTCCGAAAATAAGAGATTCCTTGGAACGACGTGAGACCATAGAGACTAGAATCACATCCGAAATTGAGTTTCTACAAGAAGAGGCTCGGGAGTTCAGCACCACCTTGAAGTCAGGAAGATACAGATCATCAAAACCCCTTCCCCGTACGAAGCAGGATCCGACAAGGCGACGGCCGTCATTTCTTCAGGTTGATCTTCACGGAGAGAGGGATGCGCCTACCCGACGAAGTATTCGACGTTCAGCCCGAGAGGCTGTTATATGTCATGCCATTGAATAATAGAGGCGATGCAAGCAATGGAGAAGGATCTACGTTGAGTTACTTGATCGTATAAGTGACAGCGTTCTCTACGAACCAAGTTGGTTTACGCGGAAGTGCAACTGCTAGCGCTGAAGTCGGCAGCATGAGCCTTGCTCCAAAACGAGCCTCAATCTCGTATGTGTACGTCGGTCACGGCGCATCAATCCACCTGCAAGCATTAGGAGGGCCCCTAAAAGTTATAAGTAACCCAGCCCGATGTTTTGCGCTTGTCTTCGGTGCTCTTGGAAGAAGACTTACCTGCTCAAGATCAGAAGGATCTAGTGAATAGATAGCCAAGGTGGTCCATATGTCGGCCTTGAAGTTGAATCCAAAGGTCACTTGCTGGCACGATGAAAAGAGAGGATTAACGCGACAAATCCGAAGAATGGAAGAAATTGATGAAAGAGTTGATGGACAAGGTCTATGGCCGCCCGCTTCGGCACGTTCCGAGGACTTCGGCGTGGAAGCATCTCGTCTTCTGAAGCTTCTGCATCAAGTCGCACAAACGGGTCCATCATTCTATGTCCTCAAAGTAAATTTAAAATGGTCGGTTTTCCTCGGCGGCTGCGGTCACTCTGGCCGCCACTGCCGATCTGTCAACCGTGCGGAGAACCATGGAGTGGCGGCTATTCGCACGAGACTCACCGACGTCGACAGGTAACATGGAAAGGCTAAGGCCACTGAGGGCGCGTGGATGTCGTCTTCAAGAGTGGACTGAGGCCGCATGCTGACCGATATCGGCCACCTCGGCCATTTTGCCGACATCGTTGATCTGAGTTACTACACTCAAACCCACATGCAGATTCGATGGGGTGCATCATACACTACGCCGGACAACAATGGGGTGATCTCAATACTATGAACCAAATATTCAGATATTATCTTACTTCGAAGCGCTCTGTCGTATCTTGCAATTTGGTGAAGCAACCTCCTTTCACTGTGGCGCAGGCGAGAAAGGAGGTTCGGGGCGATGCGGGAACACGTAGGGCTCGTAGATAGAACCTTTGTAGTGTAAGCCACAGAAATCAAGAGTGAAATGTGGATGGAAAATGCGAATATGTGTGATTTTAGAGAGTAAGGCCTCCAATGAATATATACTTGCCTTACCTGGGTACCTGCATGCAGGTACCTGCCTGTTTTTTTCAGCCAAAATCCCATACTTGTACTTGGCAAGTACA
>KV419433.1:13436-86927 GCA_001630475.1 Sistotremastrum niveocremeum HHB9708
GTGTATTAGGCAGGTACCCTTGGCAAGTATACTTGCGGATATCCTTAAACGGGCTATATTCGTTGGAAGCCTTATTAGAGAGTTTGAAGAGACTGGAACTTTGAAGGAAGAACTCGAGAAGTCACAGGCAGTCCTCTTGACTCCTGCAATCGACTCTTGAACTCTTAGACTGGGTGAGATCGCACAATAGAGAGTGAACTCTGCTCTGATTGGGAACTAAGGAAAATACATGAGCCGTAAGGCCTCTATTTATACTAGTACGTCTCAGGAGCTCGGATATACTACTAATAGTCCATATGCGATGTATCGAGGAGTTCATGAGAAGAAAAAGGAGAAAGTCGAGGGGACTATCGAGGGGAAGTGGAGCCGAAGTGTTTTTATGAGGTTTTTCTAGGGGTTTCGTGTCGGCTTGTGGAGTCGTATATTGAGTCTGAGAGGGGGTTCGATGACATTAGGAGTGTGGGCGATTCGATAGGAGTGAGGGGTGAATTGATATGGCGATGATTTCGAGGGGTTTCGACGAGGCGAGGGGGAGTTATACACGCGCGGCAAGCAAAGTCAATGATATTCAATGAATATCGTCGACAATCGGTGAGTAGGCCCGACAATATATGACATCCGAAGTGTTACCGAGACATTCGGCATTACTCGGTGAACACGTTCGAACTCCGCTAATGTCGTGCTATATTGCTTGAACGTCTCGCGTGCTCTTCAACGATCTTCAACGATTGTCAACGGTCTTCAGCGACGTTCAATCTCTACCTACGTGTATCGACGGGCACCGGCGTTCCGCATCGACATCGGCCGACAATCGTCGAATATGAGCGAAAAAGACCTTATAATGAACGTGCAGCGATCTGCTGCCTGTGCCCCCTAAATCGCCTTCTGCATCCTGCGTCTCTCTCTGCTTACTGCTGCTTATCATGCCTGCGAAACAAAACCCTGCGGACTGGACTACCTTTTACAAGCCTGCTCTTGTGAAACTCGCCCGTAGCCTTGAGATTCCAGCCACCGACAGGCACACTCGTGAGCAAGTCAAGGCACTGATCCAAGATTGGCGCGACAAAAACCCCAACGCTCCGTTTGATACGGAAGCGGCGCTAGGCTATCGCGCAGAACCTCAAGCTCCAGCACCTCCTGCAGCCAAGAATAGCAGCGAGAAGGCCCTTCAAGACCAAGCCGCGGGAGCTACTGCTGGCAGCGCAACTGGGTCAGTCGTCATCATGTTAGTATGGTGACAACCTGCTGAATATACCAAGTGCTCTGAAGCGCCTCAAGGACGGAGGCGTCGCTCGAGACCCTCCTGCGGCTACTCATCCCGCTTCTGTTGGGCTCCCAAAGCTCCAGACCGCGCGTCCGCCCGCGGGGCCTATGGTTGCCCATCGAGTCGCAGATGGCGATCACAATCCCGGTCTGTCAGACTCGGAGAGCAGCCAGGCTAGGTCAGTCAACTTGGATCACCACCGCGTGCCCCCTTTGCTGACCATGAATATTCTAGCCCAACAGGCGACAACGAACCCTCATTGCTGCCAGGGGTAATCAAGGACAATGCACCTACGGTTGTGCATGACAATGCCAAGAGTAAGTCGCGGGCGTTATTGTGCTACCTTACGATGCTGACTCTTTTTCTTCTGTTCAGTCCTTGCTGCCATTCACGATCAAGATCATCCGCAAGAGGCACCTCGCCTGGTGATGATCCGTACTGGTCCAGATCTGCCTCTCCGCGAGAAATTCAGTCCACAACGCAACACCATTGTGCGCTATGTGGAACTGGACAAAGCGTTGCCGAAGATCATTCAAGAGGACACTCCTCGCAAAGGTATTATTGCACCGGCTTTTCAGACATGTATTCTAAGCGAACATCCTTACAGGTCGGCACGGTGACCTCTTTAGGGAATTGAATGATAGGGGAATGCTCAAGATTGGCACCACTGAAGATCCCGCGCTTGGGCAGGTTCATCGTAACCTCAAGCATGCCCCGTTCAACGAGTATGAACTTTTCGGGGATGATCTGTCTGCGCTTCCGATGCGGTTGTTTTTCAAGGAAGACAAGGTATGGCAGCAAGTGCGATGTCCTGACATTGACAACTGACATAATTGGCAGACATCGTCTACAGAGAAGATCACTGCTGAACGCGAAGGATCAGAGATTGCATCTCACCGGGCAAAGTCAGGAGAGTTAGAGGGCCCGGTGCAGGGGGATGTGAAGTTGGATGACGATCCCGACTTCATCGAGTGGATTCGTGAAGTTGGGGAAGTGGATCGCGAGATTGCGGAAGCCAATGTGAAAGGCATGGAACAGATTTGTGCGCGCTATCAGCAATTTGTAGACCTCAAGGAGAAGTTCCAGAATTTCTACAAGGGCCGCAAAGGAGGGTATCGTATTAGTACTGGGTACAACGGTGCGTCACTTCCCGTTTTGAGACAAGTTCTGCTGACAGGCAATGAACACCAGAGGATCAAATACCGACGGCCTTCCAAGGGAAGGACTTCACCCTTGTAGCCATCAAGAAGGCTGCGGTGATGTTAGGAGGTACCGAGCAAGGTGATCGCACCCTGCTTGACATTCTTCCCGGACAGGAAGGGAAATTGAAGAGGCTGGCTGAGTGGATGGCCGATCCGCAGGGCAAGCATGCTTCGTTCTTTGGTCGCATGTCTACAAAGAATTTCAAGCAATGGAAGATGCAGGTGTTGAACAATGAGATTCCTGCGATGCCCGCTGCTCCCAAACGTGCGGTTGCATCGGGAAGTCGTCAGATTCAGGGTCCCTCCAAACGGGTCGCTGGTGCTGCTGTGGATCACCGCAGGTCTATGGAATATGGAGAAGAGGATGATGAGGTCGAGGAACTAGGATACTGAGCTCAGTAGTGAATGGCACTTTAGGCCCACACTGAAGGCACCGACTGTACCAAATACAAATATACAAATGAATACTTGGTTAGCGCAATCATGCTCCTAGTTCGAGATGCCATTCGTCTGCTACAAGAGCGCTTTGACCCCGATTTCCCCTTGGTTCAGGCACTGGTGCTAATCTGCACGTTCTTTTCTGTACTCCCGTTATATCGGCTGCATCGCAACCAGCAGGCAGGCCGCTTTCAAAGGGAAAACACAGCATGGTGGAATGGCATCCAGCACTTTGTTCAGCAGACATATTTTGTCCCTCCCGAGGGTGCGGAAGACGAACAGGACTATTGGGACAACTCCTTTTACAGGTTTGCTCATGACATGCAAAGCTTGTTTGGCGAGCTGGAGGAGAGTCGCACCCAAGATCTACCAGAGAAGATTTTGACAACCCGGATTCTGCTGGCAACGGAGAGACGCAACTGCATCATCTGCACTCACGAGCAGAACTCGCTGCGGAAGCGGGGGCGGTTATCAAATGTTGTATACCTTGATGAGCACCACAGATCTCGCCAAGCTGTCCTTGCGGTGGCTACCTGTATCCGATGTCATGCAGAATACTATCCTGATCGCATCACCTTCCTGCCACGACCTCGCGAGAGAGTCCAGCGATTGGAGTATCATTGCACTTATTTAAGGGTCTCACGACATGGCGTATGGATTCATCGCAAGTTGGCAGAGGCGCAAGAACGTGCCGTTTTTCGCTTTCGAGTAGGATGGGCCAACTACGCTGCGTTCCTCAATGACACCTATGGTGCAAACTTCATCACCGTCCGCCAGTCTCAACGAATGTTCCTAGAGCATTTTGGGCGCCGTTTGATTGTAGCTCACCAACTCGAAGAGCAATTCACCTGTCCTGCGCACCCCTCGCCAGCCCTTTTTGCTCGCTCGCTCGTTGCTCTGATTGGCAAAGATGGCGGAGTTGTTGCGGGAGCACTCTTGCATACATGTCCCCAATGTACGCATGCGAAACGTTTCCGAACCGACCTCAGTCACGCTGGGGCTGTGCTTGAGAACAACATTTCGGCAGTTGCGGACATGCCTACGGAAAATGCAGAAGAAGACGGAATGCCGGTGAGTTACTTGCAGACTCGGAAACAGTGGGCCAATACTTCTGTGTACTGAACGGATCCCGCTCTATAGCATGGTCAAGAGCCTCCCCAGGATCAGAACCCTGGCTCGAGTGCTCCTCGACGTTCGGAGGATGAAGAACGTGTACCGGAAGTAGCTGAACGAGGTGTTGTCCGATGTGCTGTTATAGATGGGAAAACCATGGGGCATCGAGTAAGTTTGCGAGATGAACTAGTCTGTATTAGCTCGCTGATACTGTTGTATAGCTCTGTGCTGTTAAGGACTGTAGGAATCCGCTTGTAAATTACCGAGACGGTCGTTTCTGCGCCACCCATTCCGTGCTCATCCATCGATGTGGCGTGACAGCCTGTTCAAACGGTGTTGCCAATGGCAGCTTGGTTTGTCACAACCCTGAGCATATTCGCGTCTTCACGGATTGGAAGTCTCGTTTCAAGCGTCTCAACTTTCTTGGAGTCCAACGTGTTCTCCGCCGACAGAATCTTCTCGAAGAGCAGGGTGAAAACACTGGTCCTCGATTGCATGTCACACCAACAGACACCAAGAACACCTTCCGCGCTCGCTCTGTATACTGTCTTCAGACTGTACAATGGGCTTGTGGTGTGCCTGTTGGTTGGGGGAAGTGCTATAGCGCTGAGAGCACCCCTCAAGTGCTTTCTATTCTTGATCGCATTTGGCCCCCAGCTTATGCTCGCCTCAAACCGTCATTTGTAGTCTTTGATAATGCATGCGGGTTGCTCAAGCATGTCGCAAATGTGAATGCCGTGAGCAATTGGCTTCATACAACACGGTTCGTGGTGGATGCTTGGCATTATACCGGACACCAGGTAACCGATGCTCTCTGTCGTGAATACTGTAATCCAGCACCTTTGGATGGTTCACAGCCAGATTTGGTAGTCCCCAAAACTGACGCTGCAGGTCGTGTTCACCTAACCCGAGCGTTCAATACAGAAACTGCCGAGCAATTCAATGCCTGGCTTTCGGGCTACGAAGCCATAGTACGTCAGATGAGTGACTTTAATTATGATTTCTTCATACACTGTCTGTTTCTATTGTACAAAGAGTCAGTGGAGGCAAAGATACTGAAAGATGCGGAGGATGCAGATTAATACAACAATTCTCAGAGTCTCGATAGAGTATAATACATCCAATTTAGCAGCTTCTCGCCGTTCTCGGTGGATTATCCTATGTAGCACCCCTCAACCTGGGATTGACACCTGTCATACCCTCCGCTGAATTGTTGCAGCAGTTTTCAATGAATATCATCATGATTCACCAATTGTCATCAATCTTCAATGAGACACATAAGCATTTGCACAGGCGTTCGAGCACTTTGGGCCTGAAGTTCATCGATGTTCATTGATTGTCAGTGATTTTCAACCAGGCTGAGCATGCTGAGGCTGAGCGATTGTGAACGATTATGAACGAGTTTCAACGAGACTCGACGAGATACAGGCGTAATGGACGAGAGTCAACGAGATCAGTATTCGGCGAAATTCAAGCAGTGTCGACGAGATTTAATGGGAGTCGACAGGGTAATAACAGTGTTGACGAGATTCAACGACATTCGGCAGTGTGATACGAGCGGGTCGACAATAATAGTTGATGTTCGACGAGGTTCAGCAGGGCACATGAATATTCAGCGATGTTCAACGATAGTGGTCGACATTATTGAAGAGAGCCGAAGTGTGCCGAGAGAGATCGAGGATCTGCGGGCGGGTCCGTCAGGTCCATTGAGGTTCGTTGAGAATCGTCGAGCATGGATGAAGATCGATGACATTCGCTGAGTAGCCGGTGAGGATTGATGAACGTGGCTGAATATCGGCGATATCGGGTGACTTTGCAGGCTCGGCGTTTATTACTGGCGAGGGGAGAGGTCGGAGTCTCGGAAGCTCGGACTTATCGGACTTAAGGGGACTTGGGACTTCGAAAGGCAAGAATATTCTATTATTCTCTACATTGGGGAGCTTCGATGTCACCACTATAACTGCCAAGGTCTACATATTATTCTCGGACGTTTATTCACTCATACTGGTTTTCAACAAGGCATTGGGAGGAAAAGCAAGCTGTCCTTTCGCCTCTAGATCGAAAAGGTTGGAGCATGGAGATTCAGAATGCCCTTTGCTGTCGGGAGATGAATATAGCTCCAGATGATGCATTGGTCGTGCACTCGGGGCATATTTGTTTGAGTTAGAACCAGCGCTGTCACTCGCATATCTTTCTCTTAGCTTGGTCCTGGTGTTGAGGCTATTAAATTCGCATCAGCTCGGTACTGTACCTTTCTAATGAATATTCTTGGAGGATATGCTTACGAGGTCAAGACAGCATTGGCGTACACTGGTACCGAGCGTGTCATCAACTTCAAGCGGGAATTAGTACGAGGATAATTCCCACTCACACTCGATCGTGATTTCGAATATCGCAAAGAATGCAACGTTGTTTGGAAACAGCAAGAACTAATAAACATGACATCCGATTACCATGAGTAATGCCGCTAAACATAGAAGACGCACCGTTGCCATAACTATCACATCTCCAACGCTGTGGTAACATTTGCTCGATGTGGACAGTGATAGAGCAAGAGAACTCACGCAGTGATTATTCCAGTGTTGATCGAGTATAGGATAAGAGTCGTTAAAAGTGTATCAGTCCTGCTTCACTCAAGTGATCCAGCAAGAATTGGAAGCTGTCAAACCAACCTTTTATAGCCCGTTCGACTGGTATGTAAGTAAAAGCATATCGACAGTGTGATAACGACGTCGGAGCATAGGCTTGTGCTCAGACAAGCAGTGACCAAGCGCTATACGAGACACAGTCATGAGCTGAGAGGGCCATAGCATATCCATATCCATACCTTGTTCTCCGGAATACCTGTGAGTTCTGTCCAATATGTCGCTTGAAAGCTAAGCACCGCAAAATTCAGTACGTCTGTCATCATGTTCAGAATCCAGGACATGCCATTTGACAGTGAACGCTTCCATTGGATGATATTAATAGATCGGATGCTGCATCCCGTTTGAGGTTCGAGGAAGACACACCTGCAATGCTGCCTAGATCCTATTCAATGCAGGTTTGGAAATATTCGTCACATGGACGTACCGACATGCGCAAGCTCCATGAGGGCCTATGACACCGCCAGAGTAATCAGTGAATATGGTAGCGTATAATTTTGCGTTCCTTACAATCATGCTGCATACAACCTTGTTCTCGTTGCTCACTATAAAACATATGTCAAAGCCGAAAGGCGCACGTCCTTTGACGTACAGGTCCATATTCTCGTCACGAAGAAGAGGTGACATATAAATTCACCGACACACTGTTCAGAGTTTCAAGGCCAGAAATTAAAATATCCAACAGCATAGAATCACTGACGGTGACTGGGATGGTAAGCTTTCAAAGGCACGATAAATCAAAAAGCCACTCAGGCAGCAGAGAAAAAATCACCTTAATCGTCCTGCATAAAACCGCCAGTTACGGTCAGTACGACATAATAGAACCACAAGATTCTGACCATATAGGTACCAGAAGCGCAAAGTAGTTTCCGAATTCAACGACGAAGTAATGGTACGTGAAGATCCAGCACAGGCACACGTGGAATGTTGAAAGAGTCCTATTGAAATAAAGTTGGAGATTTTGCAATCGTAATTTGTCCGATAAAACAGCCCTACATGACGGAAGCAACCTGTGATCGTTACATCAGTACCGACATGGGATAATTTTCTTCATCAGTCGTCGCACCATGCCTTTGAGAGGCTTGGGATCACTAGCAAAATTCCGGAAATATAATATTCCTTGGAATGAAGTAAGTCCGTAGAGACTGGAACCGTTTCAGGTGAATTCCCAAAAAACTTCGACAAAGTTAGGTTCACCTCGAAGATAGGAAAATGCAGATCATCACAACGCCTTCTCCGTATGACGCTGGTTTAGACAAGGAAACGGCCGCCATCTCCATCTTCGATTAACTTGCCTTCGTTTTGAGCTTGGGGAGAGAGAGGTAGTATGACCACAGCTTCATACTACGACGGCCAAGAGCCTCTTTATAGCCAGTTTCTTTCCCTCAAGGGCTGTGATGTACGGGACTGCTTCTCCGCGAGTGTTAATACCCTGGGGTGGGGAGAGTAGTCCGCTCGCCGTTCGGTCTGCAATCTTGCGTCGGGACACTAATGCTGAGTTCGGCAGGACAATCTGTTGGTTCAGACTGAGCCCTGGCCTCAGTGCGTACATGATCCACATCAATCCAATGAATCCGAAAACAGGGTTATTATGCCCACAAGTCATCCTACGAGGTAACTTATTCGGAGAGATACCTGGGTTGTCCAACCGGCCGGAAACGCCGGTTGTCCGTTTACTATCAGATAAAGAGTGGAAGAATGGGGCCTGGAAAATCACAAATTCCTGTGGGTGATGGGATCGTCCGCAGGTAGCCTTTTTGCATCAGCGTCGATCGAGGTACGGAATAAGACTGTGAAAGTGCAGGCACAGCTAGTGTCAAGCGGTCGAGAGTCACCGAGGTCATTGAGGTGGGTTCGACGATAGTGTTCTGCATCGAACGCCTGATTCAAGAGTCGTATGACTGTACGGCGATTCAGGACAGCGAGAGCGGTTCATCGCACGAAAATGTGTCAAGCAAGGTGCCAAGGTCCGACGAATCGTTTTCTCGCCTTTTGCTCATGCCGCACAAAATCGAAGGGGTTGACAGAGACAGGATTCAAAGTGCTGATCTACTTTTCGCATCTCGTGAAGACAGAAGACTTCTGACAAGCAAATTCTCAAACTTGCCACAAATCATAAATGTGACAAAACGACGCACTCATGGGTGTAACTCACAAAAATATTCTTTGGAGCCCCCAATTTTCTCTCGCTATTTCTTCTTGTTTCCTCGATCCCGGGTTGGCATCAATTCTGCTATAGACTTGATCTGGATGAGGGTTGAAACCTACCATAAAGGGAAAGACGACCAGATGGCACTCAAGCATCGCCACAGCATGCCAGCATAGCATGGTATACCTAGGAATTGTATTTGCAGACATAGACCTGGAAAATATGTAAAGGGTTCAAGGTGAATCCAGTAATATTCGAGATGAGGCTCTACGAGCAGATTTGGTTGGATTTTTATTTTTATGCGGAAGCAGAGAATTTGATCGGAAGCTTGCCTTTTCTGGCTAAGACTCAGGTTGTTGCCCCCAAAACTACGCGAGCGCTGACGTAACCCCAAAGCACTCGTAACCGCATCCATGTCGCCTTCTCAGTCAGTTGAAGTCAGTGATACTGCACCTTCTGGAGAAACCAAGATTCGTCGTGCTTCACAGCAGGTCAATGGCCTGATTGAACGTCCAGTTGACGGTGTTGACACTGTCACGGATGTCTTGAACTACGCCGCGCGCGTTCATGGCACCAAAAATGCTGTGGGTTGGCGCGAGATTATTGATGTTCACGAAGAGGAGAAAGAGATCAAGAAGAACGTTGGTGGCAAGGAGGTCGTGGAGAAGAAGAAATGGAAATATTTCCAACTTGGTGACTACCAGTACATCTCCTTCGTGCAAGTGAAGGAGGCTGCGCAAGAAATCGCGCTCGGCCTCGTGGACCTGGGCATTGAGAAGGGGCAGGTTTTCAACATCTATGCGCAAACCAGGTATGACATCTGAACATCATTACATTTGCCTTGGCTGAGACATCCAACCATCCCAGTGTCAACTGGCAGCTCGTCCAACACGCTTGCTGTTCTATTGGGACGGTCATAGCCACCGCTTACGATACCCTCGGCGAGTCGGGCCTCCAACATGCCCTAAATGAACCAGACTGTGCTGGTGTATTCACTAATTCCGACCTACTCCCAACTCTTCTCAATGTCGTCCCAAATACTCCCTCTATCCGCTACATCATCTATGATGGAAAGGCTTCGCAAGCTCATCTTGACAAAATCAAAGCTGTCAGAGATGGTGCCATCACCGTCTTACACCTCGACGAACTCAGGGCTCGTGGCAAAGGCAAGGACGAAGCGCCTCTCAGGGATCGTGCCCCCAAGCGGCCAGACCTTGCCTGTATCATGTACACAAGCGGGTCCACGGGCGCGCCCAAGGGTGTCCTCCTGACACACGCGAACCTCATATCCGCAGTTGGATCCATTCGCAATCATACCATCGGCCAGAATCTCAAGAGCTCGGATTACTTCCTGGCATTCCTCCCCCTTTCCCACGTCCTCGAGTACATTGTCGAACTCGCCCTGTTCTTCATTGGCGTCACGACTGGCTATGGTCGCGTTAAAACGCTCACCGACGCCTCGGTGCGCAACTGTCTCGGTGACATTCGGGCGTTCAGGCCCACGATCATGGTCGGCGTGCCTGCGGTCTGGGAGTTGATCCGCAAGGGCATCGTCGGCAAAGTCAACAGCTCGGGCGGACTGAAGAAGTCTGTCTTCAATGGTGCACTCGACTTGAAGAAGTTGGGCATCCCAGGTGTGACGCAATTGATCGACGCTGCAATCTTGAGTCAAGTCCGAGCGCAGACCGGTGGAAGGCTGCGATTAACCCTCAGCGGTGGAGCAGCTCTGAGTAAAGAGACTCAAGAGTTCCTCACTCTCGCTCTCGTGACTGTTCTTCAAGGTAAGCTTTCACTGCCGCTTATATGACGTCATGTCGTGTTTCGTGTGCTGACAAACTTGTTATTAGGTTATGGCTTGACCGAATCGTGTGGCATGTGTGCGATTCTTTCCCCCGAACATTTCGAATATGGAACCGCCGGCGCTCCCGTTGGTTCGATTGAGATCAAGCTTCTCGACGTTCCTGACGCTGGATATTTCGCTACGAACAAGACGCCTCAAGGCGAAATTCTCATTCGTGGACCTAGTGTCACCTCCGGTTACTTCAAGCGCGACGACCTGAACCAAGATGAGAGCATCTTCACCAAAGATGGTTGGTTCCGCACCGGAGATGTCGGCCAATGGAACGCCAACGGAACCTTGAGCATCATCGATCGTATAAAGAACTTGGTGAAGTTGCAGGGCGGTGAAGTAAGCTCCTATATCTGTCATCACTAAAATATCGAGCTCATCATCATCTTCAGTACATTGCTCTCGAACGTCTCGAATCGACCTACAAGTCATGTAACCTCGTCTCCAACATCTGCGTCCACGCCGATACCAACGCCAAACAACCCATCGCTATCGTCATCCCTCACGTCCCGAATCTCCGTCATTACCTCGCCTCCACCGGTAACAAGAGCATCAACTCCGAAGCCGAAATCCACGAACTGTGCGAGAAGCCTGAGGTGGCTGCTCTCGTGTTGAAGGAGTGCAATGCTGCAGGCAAGAAAGCCGGCTTCAAGCCTATGGAGATGCTTCAAGCTGTCATCCTCACTCCCGACGAGTGGACACCTGAGAGCGGGCTTGTTACCGCCGCTCAGAAGATCCAGAGGAAGAAGATCGCTGAGACTTTCTCAAAGGAAATAAAGGTACGAACTTCTCATTGTCGTAGTGATGATGCAGAAATCTAATTTTGCCCGTAGGCTGCTTACAAGAACCAAGATTAAGCACGTCCTTATTCTCTTTCCATTTCACGAATTGTACTCTTCCATTTGTTTCTTGTCTTGATTTCATCCACGATATGACTGTGCCATCCAATCACCCTTTCGCCCTCTTTTACCCCTAATGGGCTTACTTTGTGAACAATCCTGTATATTACACAAGCCTTCTCTCAATCTTGATGTTACGTCATTGCACGATATACGAGAGCCGTTGAGTGAACTGTCCGACACAACTGCGCCTGTTTTCGCTTGCCCCCACATTCATCATGTGAGACGAGTTTGCGCTCGTTGCTTGCTGAGCCTGTGTAGAGACTGCGAATAATGCCTATCGGTTGCAACTGATCCTGCAAGCCCAGTTCACTTTTCATATTATGAATTTCTATGGCGCATCTAATGCCAATATTTAAAGGCCGATTTCGTCTGGGTAAGGGAGATGATGTGTATCGCCAACGGCCACAAACGTGGGCTTTGATTTCAACAAAGTAGAGGTAGCCTAAAGAAAGATGATCAAAGAGTGAAATAAACCGGGGAGCAGAGTCACGAACTTTGGTAAAGCTCGACGCGTCGACCTTGCTGAATGAATCTGCGACGCTCAGTAGTGAAGACGCAGCGCCTGAGATGAGCTATGGGGTGTCAAGTCAGTCATGCAACTTTCCGAAGCGAAAAGGGAATCATACTTGAGGGCCATAGGCGGAAACGAGGCCTTCCCGGCTTTCGGTGGCAGCGGTAGCAAGGAATTTGGCCTTGGCCGATGCAGCAGCCAATTCCTCCTTCTTCACGTTACCAGCAGCCGCATCTTTCAGTGCCTGGTATGCGACTTTCCCAGCTTCCTTCGCCTTCTCTGCAGTAGGCGCCTGAATGAGCAGACCGAATAAGGCCGCATCGGAGTAAGGAAGAAGGACAACAGAGGCGGAGGCACCCTCGGGGAGAGTGGCAGCGAGTGGCGAGACACCCTTGGACCATTTCACAGAAGGGACGGTGGAGAGATGAGATGCGAGGATGGCAAGCTCGGGAGTCACAGCTGACGCGAGGCCGTATCCGATGAACAAGGTCTGCAGAGCGCCATGGGAGTGCTCGGAATGCTGCACTCGTGATTCACCACCGAAGTAAGTGGTCTTGGTGGGCGCAGCGATCTTGTTGCCGGTGGTGGCAGGTGCAGAGCCGAGATACTTCTCGACCAATTTCTGCAGGGTAGCCTGGTCAATTCCGGTGCCGAGAATTGCGACGTTGTCCTTCGCAAAGGCACTCTCGGCGTAGCTTTTGACGTCTTCGGCGGTGAGATCGGATTTTTGGACTGGAATGAAGAGGGGAGATCCGAGGCCGGACCGGAAGGCGAGAGCATGGGCAATCTCGAGAGCTTGATTGGCAGGATCAGAGATAGCATGCGTCGACTCAGATGCAACTGCCGGGATCACACTCTCTTCGAGCTCATAACGAGTGAAGCGGGTGGACGTCAATGACGAGGCGAGCGCATCAACGAAGAATGACCTGGATCAAAGTTCGTGATCTGTTATCATAACTGAATGAAAGCTGGTACGTACTCATCGCCGCGAAGGAAGTCTGCCGTATATGCAATGTGTTCGCGGGTCAATGAAGTGGACAACACTCCTCCATACAACTCGGTTTCACGAACGAGACCTAGTGCCGACCTCTGGCTGGTGTTCTGGAACCAGGAGTGGATATATTAGGACGGACGACTCTTCAAGATTGTGTAGTCAGACGTACTTTGAAGGCAAAGTTCTTGAGAACTTGTGCGACCCCAGTCTTGGATTCATATCTCGGGCCTGCTTTAGCCAAGATGGTGACGCTTGAGGTCGGCTCGCCGTTATCCACAGCTGAGACCTTGTATCCCGCGGCCTCCACTACTGTGGCAAAAGATTTCTTCGCATTTGAAGAGCTAATTCTTCGCGAAGCCACGCGCGCTGTCGAGAGCATCGTCGAAAGCTCCGATGGGATATTCAAAGCAGCGAGCAGAACGATTTGCGGTTTGAAGCGGAGTTTAAACTTTATTCCGACCACACCACGAACGATCACCACCAAGATTGCCACATCCTCTCGTCAACAAACGTCTGATGGCCAGTTTATTTAATGTTCCACTAGTGGGAAAGCTGAAGAATGCGCAAGACGTTTCTCGAGATAATCTTATTTGAAGCGAACATAATGAACAGCGTGATCCTGTCAATCACTGCCATTGACCCGCTCGTGAAAGAGGCCGAAAATCTGATGCCCACAATGCCCATTCTATTCGAGAGCTCCAGCGCAGTGAAGACTGTGCCTTGATGTCATCAGAAACATGAACTTCCCTTCTGGCCTGTCTCTCTACGTCGAGTCTACGATTCGTAGTACGAACGCAAATCTCCGCTTGCCAATGCCACCAGTCGCGTAACGAACGAAGATCCACCCCGAGCATCAGGTCGTGATGCCTATCCTTCGTTATCAGCGATAGCTATGACTGTGTCGACTCTAGGAACGCTGTCTCGGATACATGACTTCTACACTGTCCGCGGCTGCTCGCCCTGGCAGTATTATCTGTTCTCTTTTTGGACTGGCATGCGCAGTGATATGTCCGAACAGAACTATCCAGGAAATAGGAATTTGCACTTGGAGATAAGATGAGCATCTCGTTCTTTGAAAAACGGCATTGCTTCTCGAAGACGAAGACAACGACGACGCGATGTAACTCCAAGAACCTGATGGCCTTATACGCGCGAAAAATACCCGCCCGACCGCTGCGATTTCTTTCACAAATCCGTCAACCAATATGGCAACGTGCTTATGATGTTCTGATACATCCAAGGTCAGCCCCTGGCTGTTGCTGAGTGGCCAAAACGTGTGTTTCGGGAACTATCGCCAGTACTGGACCATGGCTGGTCATGACGATCCGGCCCTTGAATCGTATCTTCTCATGCCCGTGATCGCGGTCCGTTAGATGGTGGTCGTCTAGGACCTTTACTCCACTTGTCAAGTCGAACCCGGGCCTGTATTGGCCGCTCTAAATTTCCTCGCGAGCCGATACTAAACAAATCACATCACTCACGCGTTGGTCCATCCTCCCCCATTGCTGGAATATAAGTCGTCCTGTGGCACAGGTGCTATTCCAGAAGACAGTGGTACCTCATTCTGGGTGCACCTAAAGTTTGATGCCATCATTAATGCGGCGTCTACTGCACCCGCTTATTTGTTAGCAGATCAAGACATCTTTTCTGACCATCCGAAGCCGAGTCTAGAGCCTCTCATCAGTACTAAAGCAGTGCCATCTCACGCGTCTTTCTTTTCCTCTGTCCCAGCAACCAAGAGAGGCCTCAATTTGCATCCGATGTCCGACTCGGACTCGTTCGCTTTCGATGGATTGAGACTTGGTCCCCATCCTCAGACTGTGGTCGCTCTGTGGCTAGGGCTACTGCTTGCTGGACAAGTGGGCCTGCTTCTTCTGCTTCTGACGATCATATTTTCGACTACACTACCACCTCGGCTTCCGGTCCTGTTAAACTTCATTCTGATTTCTTTTCTCGGTACACCAGTGCAACTGATTCTGTAAGTAGGGTATCCCAGTCTGAACAGATGTCATTTTAAACTTCCGATCCATGCAGCTTCTACACTGGTCAAATCTTGAACCCAGTCGTTCCTTATGAAATCTGCTTGACGCAGACAGTCCTGAAGCACGCCGTCGATGCAGCGTATGTTCGCCTCCTTCAAGGAAACGACGGATGCTGATGCAGTATAGATTCTTTCCGGCACTTCTCTTGTTTACGATCGAGGTATGTTCTTTATATATTCAAAACGACAACTGGTGATGGACTTCTGTCAGTGTTATCGCTCTGCCGCCCATGGTCCTAAACCATATCAAATATCAACCATGAGGAACTCGGTGGTAAGTCTCACCCCCAGCTCTCGAGCCACTTTTAAAGAGAAATTTAGCTCCTTAGCCTTCCATATCTTCACGCCATTCCATGGGGCCTGGCTGTTCTGATCGTGAGTCTCTCTCCACGCCATGGCAGTCTTCGAATCTAACTGCTCATAGGTGGGAGTCAGATATCCCAACAAAGTGTCCAGGGAATTGCACGGACACTTCTGTTCGCTTGCCGACAATTCTATGTATGGTCTACAATATCCGTCATTCTTGGCTACCTCACCAAAAATCCACAAAGGGGTCTGGCTTCAACAATCGAAACGGCCATTTTTGTCTTTCTGATGATCGTATGGCAAGGTAGTTTCACTCATTAATGCGAGACACACCGAACAATTTTGAGTTATTACTGCAGGTCGACTTTGGATGCTTTGGTGGAGACGTCGAAAAGCCGCCAAGACTTTCGGCTTCGTTCACCAGTTAAATCTAGCCCTCATCCTCCGTATCGCCATGTTCACAACTTGGGAGTTAATCAGGTAGATGAATTTGCTTTGTATTGAATCTTCCAAAAAAACTCTAAACCAAGCATTAGCCTTCTATACTCCTCAAGATCCGCCACAGGAAACACCCCAATAGCGAGCTCGTTCCTAGCCACTTGTAGGTCCAAAGATCATACTTTACTTGACCCCCCTCATCCTCTCATCTCAGTGCCCCTGACAATATTCCTGATATTCGCAACGCAAAGGGTACGTGTCATGAGTGATCCAAAATCTCTCCACCTGAAAAGTGTCAGAATATTCTGCGTTTGTGGTTTCGTTGTATTATGGGACGACCGACGGAGGTACCGACCATGCCGCCTGCATCCCAGCACTCTCAGATTCGTGAAATCTCTATACAACCGCTGGAACCTGTAGAGTTCATGGAATCTCGGAGACATGTCAATGGCATGACTGGTTCGATGAAAGCTGAATCCGCTTGAAATATATGTTTCCCTAGCTGGCAGAAAGCCATTTTCTTTGTATTTTCTAGACTAGTGCCGCACCGACGGGACCGTGACTTTGAAGTCGACCACTGTCGACACCGCGCCTTGACTCAACAGTTTTCTTGAGGAGAGGAGAGCGATAAGGAAAAGCCATTGTTGACATTGTGTCCAGCGCAATCGTACCAGTCGGGACATTGGTGCATCAGTCATGACGACTACCAGCAAAGGAACAATACCAAGCTGAACAATGCGGTTCTCCAGGTTCTCCTGAGTCATATCAATCATAAGACAATTGTCTCTTCATGTAATATAAATTCGGATCCGGTTGCCAACCCGACCCCATGCCACTCTTTTTCCCAATATATAATGGGAGGATAAATATCGCCCGTCGCCTCCATTCTCGCCCCCCAGTGAATCATATCGAGTGTCCCCACTCAAAGACCTCTCGATCACGTTTCATCTCCCCGACGTTTTCGGACTGAACGTAACGCTTCCCATTGTTGCTCTCGAGACGTGACGAGTACAACTCTACCCGGGGCACCAGCATCATTATTCGGAAAGTGTAAAATACCTCTACAACCACCAAGAGTTATTCACCTTGTCAGTGAAAGTCTCCATATTCGAGAAAATCGTTCTATTAAACCCCCACCCAGATCGATCCTCAAACAAGTCCACTTAACACCCTTTCATCGCAATGCCGAAATTGAACCGTTCTCGCTGGCTGCCTTATCAACGAGAGATCCTAAGACGAGAATGGGCGATCACCGACCGTCCCAGCCCCGAGAAGATGTCACAAATTGCAGCCGAAGCAAATATGCACCCTTCTCGAGTGAAGGTTATCTTCCTCAACTTGAGGCAAGCTCGAAAGTGCAAAGCTAGGGGCATGGTCGAGTCAGATTCGGAAGAGGAGGAGAAGTCATTGAAGCGGTTGAACGAGCTTTTTGTGTCGGCGAGGCTTTAAGTCGCATATTCCCCAAGCTCTCAGGACATCCTTCAACTTGAGCGGAGCTTGCACTGATCTGTCCATCAAGAGGTGTATCTTGGATATAACTCGTCAACACTATCGTCACTGTAGAGAGCCACGTCGAAATACTATTGCGGACTACAAACAGAGCACTACATCCAGACTGTCAATATTGACGATCCGAAATAACCAGATACAGTAGTCGAGATGAAGACCTGTCTGAGACGCAGACACTATTATATTACTTAGTCGGATCATCTTGTTGGAAGAAACAATCGAAACAGTCAAATCCAGAACACAAACCTATCAGACGATATCGGTTTTCAGACCCTCTGCTTTCTCCCCGTCATCAACATACGGTTCGATTACGTAAGGCACGGCGGTTGTAGCATCGCCGGCTTTATCGGCGGTATGCTCAACTTTCCAAACCTCCTCGTAAGCCCATAGAGCGCCGAGCTCGCGGCGACAAAGAGCTACACCAACGATGCCGAGACACATCAAAGGAAGGGAGAACCACATTACAACAGCTCCGAGAGTGTATATCTCTTCGACCTCGATGACGTTATATGGGGCGAAGGCCGCAAAGGCTCCCAAGTTGGCGATAACCCAAGTGATAGTGGCGGTGATAGAGTAAGGTTTGGAGAATCTGGGGATTTGAGAACTTGGAGGGATGACAAAGCCGGCGCTTAGTGCGAGCCTCTTGTTCTTCACTTCGGGGGTATCGACTTTGATTAGCGATTGGACAATCTGGTCTTCGACCTCTGGGTGGGCCTTAAGGTGGTTGTCGAAATCGAAACGATACGACAGGGCGATGATACCACCCGGGAAGAGACTCCAGTAAATAGCAGTCAAATAAGGCATCCACTTGGCGAATTGGGATGCGATGAATTCCTCGAGAGCAGGGGGGATTTCGTCATCTATGGAGTTCGGTTCTCCCGATCCAGATCCAGCCAGGAACATCATAGCGAGTCCTCCAGCTACGCAACAAGCCTGAAACAAAATGAGCAAAGAAGACTCTCCGCGATGACAGTGCACTTACGAAACCGCCGAATACCCACTTGAGGACAGTCTTGAATTTGACGATAGGATAGCGTTGTGCTTTTACGGTAGCAACGGTTCCACAGAAGATGAGCAATGGCCCAGCAAATCTCAATCCATCGCACATGCCAGCCACGATCACGGCGTACGAGACGACCGTCGCTGCAATCATATGGTAGCGGAAGCGTTTGAATACCTCAGCATCAGCGTGGAAGGCAGGCACTAATAATGAGCAGTTGAGATGGAATTGTTCGGGAAGGGAACTCGAGCTTACTTCCTGCCACATTTCTGTGAATTGAGTAGGCTTTGGGGAGCAACTCGACGAAAGTCTTAGTAATAAAGTTGAGATTATTTCAATAAATCGACGTGGGCGTTGCTGGAGATAACTCACCCCAATGAGCAGACAGAAGAAGAAAGGTCCCGCAGACAGAGCGAAGACAATATCATAGACGGCTTTTGGAATGAAGACGCCCACGATTGATAAGACCGGAAGTATAAAGAATGGAATGTAGACTGCAAGAGTCAAAGCCAGCGCAATCTTCTGAACCCTTGTCATCTTGAATTTCTCCTCATCCTTCTTGACGAACGTAGGAGTATGTTTAGCAGCAATCCAAACCTACGGGCCAACATCAGTTCTGGCGCTCTCACGAAACTCAAGTTTCAAGCGCGGCAAGACTTACACGAAGGGACGACGAGCTAGCAGCGAGATATGCTAAGAAGGCCGGGACGAAATATACAGATTGAGACTTGACCGCCTCTATCAGGCGTTCCATGTCGAGGTTGGGTAACATGGTCGTTGGATAAGAGCTTGAGGAGGCGCAATTCTGCGGCCCCGGTGTTGGCAAGGGCTCCGGCACCGCCATGCCGAGCGGGGCAAGCTGACGTCAGCAAGGCTGTACGCCACATAATTGCTTCCGTGTCAGCTTGTCGTGTGCAAGGAACAAGCAGTCTGATTGAAAGTCAAGCTGAGAGATAATAGTCCGAATATAATTTAGAAATTATTATGCTACATGTCGATGATTGAAGATCAAAATATAAATGATAGACAGGCAACACCGCCTTCAAGCCTCAGGGCTTTTCATCTCGGTTGTTTTAGTAATGCTTGAATCGCCGTCTTCGAGAGATACCTCCGCCTGCAGGGTTGGGACTTTCCACTCCTCGCGATAAGAAAGGACCTCAGAGAGTTCTCCAAGAAGCCAGGCTCGTATTCCGATCCCAGTGAACATGGTCAAAAGGGCAATAAAAGAAGAGTGTGCGCTGAACTCCGGGAATGGGGGGCTGGAATTGCTTTCGGACGAGATTTTGATGGCAATAAAAGATGAAGTTAACCAGGCGAATAGGGAGGTTTGGAAGTAGCCCCTCGGGAAAGGCGGCATCTGTGATCGAGGCGGAATGATGATGCCCTGGCCGATCGGGCCTCGTATAGTGTCTTGTGATGGGACGACTTCAAGTGCCGGTGAGGCAAGGGTGTCATTGGATGTCGCACCTGATCTCCATAAATGAAAGTCGATGCGATAGCAAGTGGTTAAAAGGACTGTTGGGAATATAGTCCACATCATGTTCATGAAAACGGGGGATGCTTCGAGCCCCGTTGGTTTCGACCGATGAGAATGAGAGAATGAGAAGGGTTGAAAGGCGAGAAGAAGGAATGCCTGAAAAGTAATCACAATCAGACGAGTAGATGGCGGGAAAAGGGACGACGACTCACGAAGAAACCGGAAATGCACAGGCAAAGCCATTTCATAGACATTGTGTGACTCATCGGCGACGAGCATATGAGATAAATGATCGCTGCGGAACAGATCCATTCCGCAAAGTGATAGCCCCGATCTTCTGCACCGACAATCATGATGCATGGCACCCAGACAAGGATGCTCGCGGCTGTCTGTCGCTTGCTACGCGCCTCGTCCACAGTTCGGAGGAAGACCACTGGATGTTTCGTGAGCTTGATTAATGTTTTCAATATTTGAAGGACTTACCTCCCGCCGGATTCCGGTGGACACTATACCGATACACTTCAGGCTCACGGAAAAGCAACTATTGCACGCAGTTCAACAATACGAAGCATGATGTTAAGCTTGGGAAAGGAACGCACCGCGCTGATGCTAATAAAAGATACAAGTCCCACGAACACTCGGGTAAAGTATCCGTCGACCTCTACACCCGGTGGCATCCTGTCTTCGAAGTTCGTTGCGAAGTAGACAAGGCCAAATATGATGAGAGCGCTGATAACCAGCACTCCGCAGACGACTGCAAGGCGATGTTTCCATATTCGGTCTTTCTGAGAACGTTCAAGTTGAAGTGCGGGAACATTTTGAGCTGCGACCCAAACCTGTTCCAACGGTCGTCAACTGAGTCATCGAGATCATTTCAAGAGTGTACGAACTCGCAATGAGGCTGGGGCTGCTAGCAAAGCTCCTGATAAAAGTGGAAGAAAGAGTGGAGTGTATCCATTCAGGATATCTAGCATCAGCTCTGAACTGAGTGCCATCCTAGTTTAGCAATGCAGCCTTGCCAAAGGTTTGGAACTGCGGACGATGGTCAGGATGGAAAGACAGGGGCTCGGCGGCAACAGCCGAATACCGACAACCGGAGACCAGATGCCGAAGCGCAGTTCCCACGATTGGTTCTTTCGAGGAGGATGCCGAGCGATGCCGAGTGCTATTCATGTTTGTTGACTCCTATTCCTATCTTGGTCTTGCTTGAAGCCTCAAACCATGCTCAGTCTTACGAGCAGAATCTGTGTGTCTTTGACCGTATCGATTTTTCGACCTTGAAGACCGTTCGATTCGTTCGGAAACTCTAGGCGACGTCTCCTTGTCTCTTGACATCATCTGCATTAAGAACGAACCCTAACCCAACACAACGGTCAAAGGCACCACAACATTGAGTCGTACGTTTACACTCCACCGATAGAAGTTTGCTATCTTTTCCTCAGTTACTCACGAACGATATGCTATTCCTACGTTACAGAAATAACTTACAACTACCGTGATGGTCGCCAGGCTTGTGCGCACTCACAGGATGACGTCCGGCTCGCACGGCTGGAGTGGCCGCTGACTTTATCTGGTTGGAGAAGGCCCTGTGTCAACCCTAAAAACTGCGGCATCTCATCATTCGCATAAACGGCTAGTTGAGTTGACTGTTGAGACTGACTAATCGACAGTGCTGGCTGCGGCAGAACCAGAGCATGCTCCTACTTTCCATTTGGATGAGCATAGCGTCCACAAATCATTCTCTAGACAGTTCTCGCTGGCCTCTTGACTGTCATCTACAAAATATTGAAGTCCAAAACGTCAAAATCAATGATCCGAAGAAACACCTTCCAGGTCAAGGCAGGGTTGCGTCACTAACAAAACGCGGGCCGAGCAGCATTCTTAAATGATCTTCTCACGAAAGCTTCGGAAGAGCTTTATTTTCGAAACTACGCGCCCACTCCACCCTGAATGTATCTGTTTCATAACCCCATTTCTGCATTCCCGAATCGTTTTACGCGCCGCAGGCAGACCTTCTCCTCCCATGCAATAATCAACGAAAGCTATGTTCGCGCTCGTATTGGACTCCAACGCAGTGGACTCCCACCTCATCCCCGCGACTCTCGAAACCTGTCTCGTTGAAACACCCTCGCGACTCTCCAGCGAATGATAGGCAGCGCAACTTTGTTCACCGTCCGTTCACGACGGCCTCAATTGTGGGATTTTTGACGACCGTCGTACTGGAACAGCATGCGCTTGTTTCCCTTGATGCGTTTGCCATGAGAGTTGACTAGAGTGCCGTTGCTGTATAAAACGTCGAGCGTTGAGGCTCGGTGATCCTCAGGACATTCAGTTCTCTTCGCATTCGACCCCTTCCTCCCTTCATCAGCAGTCTAGCAGCAGCAATGTCTTTCAAAGCACTCCTAGGTCTTATCACTTTGGCTACCGCAGTCAGCGCTGCCAACTTCAAACGTGTTACTTGCCCTGATGGCGTTAACACTGCGACGAACGCGGCTTGTTGCGCTTTCTTCGCCTTGAAAGACGATCTTCAAGAGAATTTGTAAGGTCACCCTTGAATATTACGAGTGGCTGAATGCTGAGTCGTGGCTCCTTGTGTTCAGGTTCGACAACCAGTGCGGTGAAGATGCCCATGAAGTCATTCGTCTCACTTTCCATGACGCTATTGCCTTCTCCCCTGCTCTCACTGCTCAAGGCCAATTCGGGTCAGTGCGGCATCCTACAAACAAAGAACGCTTACTAACATAAACATGCAGTGGCGGTGGTGCCGATGGATCAATGCTTATCTTCCCAGACGTCGAGCCGAACTTCCACGCCAACCTCGGTATATCCGATTCCGTCGATGCCCTCACTCCCTTCTTGTCCACTCACAACGTTACCGCCGGCGACCTTATCCAATTCGCCGGAGCAGTCGCTCTCACCAACTGCCCCGGTGCCCCAAGAATCGAATTCTTGGCCGGCAGACCTACCGCTACTGCTCCCGCTCCGGATGGTTTGATCCCTGAGCCTCAGGATCCTCTCACTATGATCTTTGCTCGTATGCTTGATGGTGGAAATTTCAGTCCGGCAGAAGTTGTTGCTCTTCTGGCTTCGCATTCGATCGCTCGTGCCGATCATGTTGATCCTACTTTGGATGCCGCTCCGTTCGATTCTACTCCTTTCACAGTACGTCTTTCTCCTCTCACGATAGATCATCCGGCATATTGATCGTGCGCATAAAATTAGTTCGACACACAAATTTTCGTCGAAGTTCTTTTGAGAGGAACCGGTTTCCCCGGCACGGGGGGTGCGACATCCATTTATCAAACAAGCTTATCATTACTCATGTCCCGTGCTTCAGGTAACCAGGGTGAAGCTGAATCTCCCCTCCCCCAAGGCAGTGGCAAAAACGTCGGTGAACTCCGCCTCCTCTCCGACTCTGAATTAGCCCGCGACTCTCGCACTGCATGCACCTGGCAATCCTTCGTCAACAATCAAGAGCAGATGACCACCCAATTCGCAACTGTCATGGCCAAGCTCGCTACTATCGGACATAACCCCTCTGACCTTATTGATTGCTCTGAAGTCGTTCCTGCTGCTACTCCTCCTTCTGGCAAGCCCGCTACGTATGTCATGTCCATTAATCTAACAGTAGCTGATATCTGACATGCGTTCGACAATCAGCTTCCCTGCAGGAACCAGCAATGCCGATATCGAACAAGCTTGCGCTACTACTCCCTTCCCTACTCTCAGTACCGACCGTAAGTCTACTTCCTGATTACCTTTATTAGCTCCTATGCTAACACAACCCTATCTTAGCCGGCCCGGAGACCGACATCCCTCACTGCCCTGATGGAGAAACCGAATGCACATCTTAAGCTTGTTCATAAGAATCATAAGAGCTTGAGTGAAGATAATTCTGACTATCTAGTAGTAATGATACAGTCACATTTTATGATCTTTCATTCGTACTTCCCGATCGTTTTGTACGTTCGCTAGTGACTGGAATATTATATATTCACCGATCCGTCTTTCTCTCGATCCCCAAAGTCATATATCGAAGCAAATGATCGGGACTTTGGAACAAGCTTCGGAATCATCGCGCGCCGAGACTGCTTACGTAAAGCATGACCTTGATTATTTTCTACGACTGTGCCAGTCCAAGTCCAATTACAAGATCTCCTGACGACGCAATGCGAGAATATAGAAAGAAAAATGTACGACAAATGAGGTTGGAAGGGATAACACGATAGCTAAGATACAACTTGAAGATACTGTAACCCTAGTACTAAGAATATATGCAGGAAACAAAAGGAGAGTGAGGAATAAAGAGCGACAATCATACCGTCCATCCATCCATCTAGATAACCAACTTCGGTGGACCGCAACACTAGCATGTCACATAGAAGAACAAACCAAGGGCCCGATAACTGATAACTAAAACTAAAAGAATGACAAGGCTGGTTGGCCGATAGGATTAGAATGAATAAATGTGTGGGTGGTGTGTGATGTGCGAGATTTATGTCGTACGCGATTTCTTCCAGAATCGCGTCGTGTAGTCGTCTTTGAAATCCACCATCCGGAGCATTGCGACGTTGCTCGTGACGCTCGAGAACTAATGCACATCATACATCAGATGAGGGAAGAAAGGATGAAGGAGAGAGACGTACCCCGTTACCAATGAAAGCCTCTGCCCTCCTCGCAATCTCCATATCAACAGCAACACTCGCCATTTTCTCTTCCCTGCTCTCCATCACCACCTCCGGACTCAAAGTATGCACAACATTCTCCCATCCATCCGCGAGAATCATCTCCTTAAATTTATCCAAAAAGTCCAACTGGCCATTGGACATGATGTATACATTCTTCAATGATCCTTTCGTGTAATCCCGGACTTCGCGGAGCTTTTCAAGCATTTGTTCTTCGGTTGGCCAACAGTGACGGAGGACGTTTGCGTGGTCTTCGTCGGATGGATAGCCGGATCTGTCGAGTTGGGAGTCGGGGAGGGCAGGAACCATTGCCCAGACGTTATATGGGAGGCCCCATTTAGCGAGATTGTGACAATGACCCTGCATATATGATTAGACAGCGTAAATTTGAGACCGAGTGAATTGGCGTACCTGATAATCTCCTCTCCGGACGGCAATGACGAGGAGACCGGGGATGGTGTACTTCGTCCGTGGATCGGGCACTTTCCAAGATTCGGGCATCGAGGCCATGCGGTGGACGTAGCGTTCGTAGACCCAGTTAACCATAGGTGCCCACATGAATTCGGTCAATACGGGTGATTTGGAGATCTCCTCCCAAATCGACACGATCTTGACATTATCCATGAGCCTGAGAAAATAGATTAGACAGAGAATATAAAGAAGGTCGAATAAACGCACTTGAAGTCGAAGAGACTCGATCCAGTCATCTCCACACACCTCTCTTTACCCTCAGGATCAGGCTGCGTCAGCCGCTCTACCCACTTGTCGATCACGAGAGCTCCTTCATCGTCACCAGGAGCGCCAAGACCCATTTTCTTCCCTTCTATCGCGGTGTTAAATTGTATGCGTTCCGCGCGGGGACAAACTTGATGCCAGAAGAATTGATTAATGGAACGTGGAGCGCGGTACGTCTCGTTCGTCCAGGGAAAGGGGGCGCCAGCTGCGGGGCCGGCTACCATGTGCGTTAGAGGATATCCCGGGGCTGGATATCCGATGTCTCGGAATGCGTAGGAGCGGTTGGCACGGTGAGAAAGGTAAGCGTTGAGTATGAGTTCTTCGAGCTGAGTATAGTAAAGGTAAGACAACGAGGAAAAATGAACGAGAAAAGTGACTTATTTATTGAAACCCATGTGGATGTATTGATTAAGGAAAGTGATGTAGCGTCCTGTTCTTCCTTCTGGGAAAGGAAGATCAAGGTTGTGCTGTGGCAGAGCATCCTCGCGTTGACGGACGCATTCTAGACTGAAGTTTTTGGGATGGAAACAGGAGGCGGGCGCCCAACGGCTCTCTTCGTCGACGTCGACGCTCGGTGGCATAGCTATCGATTCTGCGCGTATAAACTCAGTTTTTCGACCTGCAGACTGATCGGTGATGTCGTACCTGAAGTGTCGACCTTGCAAAGTATAAGACCAATCATGAGGCCTACTGATAAGAAGCCAAGGCCAATACTCGTCCACATCCATATTCGATGTTCAGGAATCTCTGAAAAAGCATCTAGCCGTCGTCTGCTCGTCGACGTCGACAGCTGCTCTCCATTTTCCTGCTCCCGTAAATCGTCGACTGAGGTATTTCCGGTGCCTTCCTCAGCGCTGTCTTGCTCGCTAGAATGTCTGGGTAGGAGGTCGTATTTTTCCTCAGCGTGCTCTGAGGGGGGGCCCTTATTGAAGAGCGACTTGAGAAACGACATGGCGGATGGGGTGGTTAGGGTGAAACGAGGATAAGGAGGAAAATCGCGTCGCCTAATTTTGTCCGGTATTACTGTTTCCTGTCTCGGAGCGGACTTCGGAGATGGTGTGCCTGAGACGGCCGCACAGACTTTGAATTGGTTTAGCCTTAGACGCTCAGTTCTGGGCTTCAGGGTCTTGTAATTTCAGATGGGGATGTTCAACTTGTTTTTCTACTCTACACTATTTGCCAATAGGAGCCCAACTCATTAGAGAGAGGAGTGTACAATGACTAGGTCAAAATCTCCTAAGTGGAATTTAATATAATCTTATCAGTCTATTCCGACTCCGAATAATGGACGTTACGTAAGACGTCGATCAGAGTGATCGAAGCAATGCGGATCGTTTCGGATGCCGGAAGAGCAGAAGTCGGAAGCAACGTTGTCTCGCATCGACCAATGAGCCCTTCTGTGAGAATGGTGCCGCGAGCAAGGTGCAAGTCTACCTTGTCAGAATGCCGTCTCCGCATGTCATGGTCGGCTGATTGACTTGAGCGCTGAATTTTCGTCCAAGGCTTCCTTGGCAGCTCGTGCTGCTCGTCAACAAGAAGATCGACAGAATGATGGTCTGCATTTTGTTCTTGATTCTTGAATTGGAGACCTATTTAAAACTAGCACCGAAGACAAAGTGGGCCTAACAACAGGGAGGCCGAGAAACGAAAGATGATCGATGATCTTCGACCCTATTTTAATTGAGTGCGCCGTGCGCCGCGGGCACCAATGCCGCGTATGTACCTGTCATTTCACATCCATATCATTGATTTGATGCCGTGAAGTGAAGCCTATTCAAGGTCGAAATGTACTCGAAATATGTGAAGTGAAAGACGATGAATGCGTTAGAAAACAAGATAGCAAGAAAGTATACGAACGGAATGATAGCAAAAATAAACACACACACAAATCAACCTCCGTGATACACAGCTTACCTCGACGGGAGCGCCTCAAAAAGATCAAGAATAACAGTTACACCCGACGTGATTTCCTCCAAAACCGTGTCGTATAGTCATCCCTATGATCTACCATCCTCAGCATAGCCACATTGCTCGTCACGCTCGAGAACTAATTCCTTATCAGCAACTAATATATACGAGAATCATGAGAAAAGAGCGTACCCCATTCCCAATAAACGCCTCCGCCCTCCTCGCGATTTCCATATCAACAGCAACACTGGCAAAGTTCTCTTCCTGCGAAACCATCCTCACCTCCGGACTCAACGTATGAACAACATTCTCCCAACCGTCCTCCAATAACATCCCCTTAAGATCTTCCAAATATTGTTCATCGCCGTTCGACATGATGTAGACGTTCTTTAATCTCCCGTCTGTATAGTCTCGGACTTGACGCATCTTTTCCATCATTTGGGATTCGGAAGGCCAACAGTGTTGCATAAATTTTTCGTGCTCTTCTTTAGAGGGAAAGTCGGATCTGTCGAGTTGGTCTGGGAGGGTCGGAACCATTGCCCAGAGGTTGAAGGGATAACCGGCCCAAGCGAGATTATGGCAGTGACCCTACAAGATTTATGAGGAAGAGAGGTGAATGTAAGGAGTGACGTACGGAGAAGTCTCCTCTGCGAATGGCAAGGACGAGAAGACCGGGAATCGTATATTTCGTCTTTGGATCGGGGATCTCCCATGAGTCGGGCATAGACGACATTCGATGAACGAAACGCTCGTAGACCCAATTGACCATAGGCGACCACATGAACTCCGTCAATACAGGTGACTTTGAGAGTTCCTCCCATATCGAAACGACCTTCACATTATCCATCAATCTTCACGGCACATCAATCTCGGCACCCCATAAGATATCAATATAACTCACTTGAAATCAAAAAGACTCGAAGAAGTGATCTCCACACATCTCTCCTTACCCTCCGGATCACTCCTCGTCAATCTCTCAACCCACTTCTCAATCACCAAAGCTCCCTCATCTTCGCCGGGTGCACCAAGACCCATCAACTTTCCCTTATTCTGAGTATGTAATTGTACCCTCTCCGCTCTCGGGCAGACTTGATGCCAAAAGAATTGATTCACAAAACGGGGAGCTTGATATCCATCACTCGTCAGGGGGAATGGTGCACCGGATATCGTCCCGCCGATCATTTGAGAGAGGGGATATGCGGGTGTTGTCGAGCCGTGGGGTTGGCCTATGTCTCTGAAAGCGTATGAACGATTTGAGCGGTGTGAGAGATATGCGTTTAGGATTAATTCTTCTAGTTGAGTAAGAGCAGGTCAGCGCGGTGCTTGCGTATATGAGGAGAGAACTTATTTGTTGAAGCCTTGGTGGATGTATTGGTTTAGGAATGTTATGTATCGCCCTGTTCGGCCTTCGGGGAATGGAAGATCGAGGTTATGTTGAGGGAGGGCATCTTCGCGTTGACGAACGCATTCGATGCTGAAATTCTTTGGATGAAAACAAGATGCCGGTGACCACTGTTCTTCCTCTTGCTCAGAGATCATCGATGAGGTCGGCAAATTGATATCTATCTCGTCCCGTTCAGCCATTCGGAGAGTAAGAAAGGGGAGGACGTACCATGAGTGTCAATATTACAGACTATGATTCCAACCATCAATCCGAAGGATAAAAATCCCAGCGCGAGACTCGTCCACATCCATATTCGATGGTCAGGAATATCCTCATAAACTTTGGTCCGCTGCAAGCGAGAGGGCCAGCGCGAGGTTGGATTTAGAGCCCGTAACGTCGACTCAGGATGCTCATCATGTCCCTCGCCCGCGTCCAGGACCTCATCCTCCTCCGGTGAATCTTCGTCCTCATGTTGTTCAGGTGAATGTCGAAGGAGAAGGTCATATTGCTCCTCCTTATCCTCAGATTCTTCACCTCTCTTCGTAAAGAGAGACTTTAAGTCGAAGAATGACCGAAAAAGCATGGTACATGGGGATGTTATCAGTGAGGGTCGCTGAGCGCCAGGCACGAGACATCTTGATTCTTGATGGTATAGGTTCACTAGAACGCTTTCACAAGCATCTGGGGGCCCTCGGAGCGCATCTCGGAGGACCTACTCCTTGCCGGGTTATCCTATTCCCGGAGTTTGGACCGAATCTGAGGAATCTTCACAAAGTCCGGAACCATGATTTATTTTAGCTGACAGGCGATTTTGAGCCTGCTACAATTTCAAAGTAACGGAGAGCCGGGCTTCGGAATCAAATGACCGAAGTCTTGCAGTCATAATTAATAAGTATGGCGCGTGCTTGGTTGCTAACAGCTGTGTTCCACGAAACGAAGCTGAGATGCATGACCATGTTGCATAATATTTTGTACGAAAATCCTGCCACACGTTAGAGCATCACACAAGGATAGGGTTCCAGCAGAGTCAGCTGAGTAGAGCACATTGCCACTATCTCAAAGGGAAGAGAAGAAGCCTGAAGAGCAACGAAGTTCTCACAGGCTTATCACAAATGGCTGTCAGGACCGCCACTCCTTCTTTTGCTTCCGTATTCCGAAAGGAACGTTCTATGATCGCGTGCTTACATACTCTTCCGAGTTAGGCTCGGCCGGTGATCGGGGTTTTGCCGCCGTCGGGTTTCGGGTGTTCCAAAATGAGCATATCAGGTTCCAGATAGGAGAGGCAGTATTCCTAGTCATGAGTAGAAAACCTGCCTATAAGCCTCCTATTTCTTCGTCAACACTAATTTAAAGCCTTGAAGAAGGCAAGATGCCAGTCGGAGTTTCGGAAGTGTCTAGACCGTAGCGCCAAGGCTAAATCCAAACGTGTAATTCGGGGATCTAAGACATCCGAGAGCCGCTCCGAGACAGGAAATACCGTCAATACTACCGTGCTTATCCTCGTTTCGCCCTCACACCGCCCTAATCGGCCTAACAACCCGTCCCACCATGTCGTTCCTCAAGTCGCTTTTCAAAACGCGCACATCGACAGAGGTCACCGAGGAAAAATATGACCTCCTACCCAGACATTCTACCGACCAAGACAGCGCTCACGAGGGCAGTGGCGAGGCCTCTGTCGACGATTTACGCCAAGATGAGCAGCATGGAGAGTCTCAGTCGACGTCTAGAGGCCTAAGACGGCTGAAACTCTTTTCTGATCTTCCTGATCATCGAATATGGATGTGGACGAGCATTGGGCTTGGGTGTTTGTCTGTTGGCTTGACCGTTGGGCTTATTGTATGCCAGATCAAGACTCCAGGTACGCGTTGATGAACTCTTTTTGCTGCTCGATTGTCTCAATTTTGATGCAGACTCCATTGCCTCTACACCCAGCCCTGTTCTGAATGAAGAAGAGCGATGGGCGCCCACGTCATGTTTCCATCCCAAAAAATTCAGCATCGAATGCACTCGTCAACGAGAAGACGCTCTCCCTCAGCACAATCTCGACCTTCCCTATCCCGAAGGCCGCACAGGTCGCTACATCACATTTCTTAACCAATACATCCATCAAGGCTTCAATAAATAAGTCTTCCTTCTTTATCTCTTCGTTCTCAGACTGACTTGTCTTCACTCAGCTAGAAGAACTAATACTTAACGCTTACCTTTCTCACCGCTCAAACCGCTCTTACGCATTCAGAGATTTTGGCAATCCACACGGCACATCAACACCCGCCTACCCCCTAAACTATATGATCGGTGGAACTACTGCCGGTGCCCCCTTTCCCCTGACACAAGATGGATATCAAGCTCCACGATTTATTAATCAATATTTTTGGGAACAAGTTTGTCCGCGAGCGGAGCGTGTTCAACTTAATACACAAGTTGAGGGGAAGCTCATGGGCCTTGGGGCTCCGGGAGAGGATGAAGGTGCACTCGTGATTGATAAATGGGTCGAGAGGTTGACGAGGCCGGATCCTGAGAATAAGGAGAGATGCGTGGAGATGACATCATCCAGTCTCTTCGACTTCAAGTGAGTTTATCTTCCTTCACGTCTTAAAAGCGATTTAAGTTGCGGCTTCAGGTTGATGGATAATCTCAAAGTCGTCTCGATATGGGAAGAACTCTCTAAATCGCCCGTTTTGACGGAGTTCATGTGG
The DNA here is from genome assembly GCA_001630475.1 of Sistotremastrum niveocremeum HHB9708. Lineage (NCBI taxonomy): Eukaryota > Fungi > Basidiomycota > Agaricomycetes > Sistotremastrales > Sistotremastraceae > Sertulicium > Sertulicium niveocremeum. The sequence continues at coordinate 44,683 of KV419433.1, forward strand.
TCACCTATGGTCAACTGGGTTTACGAACGTTATGTTCACAGTATGGCTTCGATGCCCGATACTTGGCAAATCCCTGATCCCAAGACCAAATACACAATCCCAGGTCTTCTCGTCGTCGCCATCCGCAGGGGTGACTTTTCCGTGTGTACTGTATCTGCCGCTCCATCCCCGTAATCTCATCTATTATTTAGGGGCATTGCCATAACCTTGCTTGGGGTGCTCTCCCTTTCAACTTATGGGCCATGGTACCCGCACTTCCCGATTCCATGGACCGTTCCGACTTCCCTTCAAAAGAAGACCACGACAACGTCATGCGTCACTGTTGGCCCACTGAGGAACAGATGATGGAGAAGATGCGCGAAGTCCGTGATTACACCGGCGGATCGTTGAAGAATGTTTATGTCATGTCGAATGGGAAGGAGGAATATCTTGAGAAGCTCAAGTCACTTTTGCTCGAAGATGGATGGGAGAACGTTGTTCATACGCTGAGTCCTGAGGTTAAGATGGTCACTTTCGAGGAAGAGATGGCTAGTGTCGCTGTTGATATGGAGATCGCAAGAAGAGCAGAGGCATTCATCGGCAACGGGGTGCGTTTGCATGTCACGCTTCCTCGCTTCATGCTAACTTATATTATAGTTCTCGAGTGTGACTAGTAATGTTGCCATGTTGAGGATGATGGACTACAAAGACAACTTCACCACACGCTTCTGGAAGAAGTCGCGTCTCACATAAGCACCTTCCCCCTCGTTCTACTGGATCATATCGATCCTTTCCATTCTTTTTGTTGTGATTTTTGCACGTTTTATGGCCTGCTAGTGTTGCGGTCATCTTGTAGTTAGTCCTTGCATGACGGACGGACGATACCCGTTAGACTCTTGTTTCATCCCTTGCTATCCACTATCTCTGTAATCTTTACCCGTACATCTACTTGCTTTCTTGCATCGTCTCTCTACTCGGCACCCACTCATGCATATTGATCTGCTTTCAATTAATCGACGCAACTGGCGAATGATCACTGAATGCACCTGGAGCATGGATCGAAGTGCGGTCCCAGAATTTGGGTTGCTGATATGCGACAGTAGGCTATTGTGGAAGTCCAGCGCCGTCAATAGTAGTTGTTTGGATGCTACGAGTTTCCTAGCAATACGTGAGTGATGCGAAATGTCAGACAACGTCTCGTACCCTTATCTGTGTTTATCATTCTCTCCTCTCAGAAGGTATAACATTTTTTGAACTTCCCGTCTCAAGTCTATGCTCACTACTTTCGTTAGGACATTCAAAGACTTTAGTGCCAGTGTCGAGACGAACGGCAATATTCGCGATGAACATGCTAATTGAGGTTCAAATACGAAACGTGCTCGTTTCATTTGATCTCAGGATGACCTATAGACGTAAACCGAACGTAATAGTAGGAAAGCGGAAGCAAATTATGAATCCGAGACCGGGAAGAAGCATGACTTCATGAGATGTTTCCTTCCGTTCAATCAACTCAGGAAACTTTGACCTGCTTGCATGCAAAGGCACACTTATCATGGCATTTGCGAAAAAAGAGGGCGTGCGAAAAGTGCACCCATACGAGAATATAAGGTCCTACGGCAAAACCAGAAGGTTGCGTGCCGGCTTGGATCTCCGCCTATGGCGTCTTATCAAACCTAATAACCGCAGGCGCTTAGAGCTCTGAAATGAGGCGATCTCCCGCGAATTCTGGGGCCGTGTGGCCGCGCTTAGGCCGGCTTACCCATCTATAGGCATGAACTAAGTCCTTACGTTGTTTACTCCGCTAGCTCACATCTTTTTCAGTTAGAGACCCTGTGACGGTCCTGATCGAGAAGAATATCCGTGTCGGGTTTGAAGACACTTGCTATAGCAGAAGCTATAATTTTCAACTCGAGAGAAGCCTTTTTCCTTGTGAACAGCGAGTATTTTGCCGCTGGCTCAAATTTGAAGATTATTGAATGTATGGAAGGTATACACATGGCGTGAAATTTTACGAGCTTGTTTCGAACATCAACACGCGCAAACTGGAGGCTATCGCCGAAGCCCAAGCGGCCAATTGTTCAGGATTCAGGAGATGTAAATGAGGAAAACAAAACCAACCTACACGAGTCTTTAACTGAACACTGTTGAATCACCAGCTATGATTGTTTGCCCACTCTCATGGACTCCCTAGTGTTGCGCCCATGTACCTCGGATCGCCACTTGTCCGCAGACACATCCGACGCTATCCCATCCGGCTACAGCGCCACGTCATGGAAAATGGAGCAGACAGTCGTTGGTATCCCAGAAGGATGTCCATTCGCTCTCTGGATTATTCCTCGTTGTTGACGATATGTCGCTCCGTATGCGTGCCGTCGGTGCCGACCCCTATTCGCCCAAGATTTTCGGTTTGCTGCATTCTGTTTCATCGAATGCCTGGCAATTATCCAGCCCCTCTAATCCTCTGACCCAGGCCACGAAGTGGATAGTCGAAAACCGTGGGCGATGAAGAGTTCGGGGATCACGTTCGAATGGACCGAGAAGCCCGTCCCAATTGTTGACAAGTACATGGTGCTCAAGTCCTGTTTCGTTCAACGGATCATGGGCGTCGAATTGTATAATCACTATTTGGACTGGCATCAAAGACTACGAAGTACGGGAGAGATGAGAGACAGGCAGTCAACATACCGCTTGCTAGATGATCTCCGGTGGACTGAGAGAATGACGAACGCTGGCCATGCCTCAAGTTAAGGTACGCAACCCATCTCTTCAGTCTCATGTCCGAGATCCTAATGCTGAGGATGCAGAAGCTGAAGATCTGTTCCTGACAGTGATAGTCGGCGCGCTCACCAAGCGCCCTAATCATTCTATCCGGTGGCGGTCTGGCGGAAATACTCCATGAAAGCCAAACCTGGCCCTCTGGCATACCTGTTGCGTACGGCATTCCGGTCAAAATCCTGGGGATACAGATCAATCTACATAAAGCACATCCAATGCGAGAGAAATATAGAACATGAACGGTTTGTTGACTCGAGTTTCAACTCAGTACGCATTCGCTGATTACCGACAGCTATAGTAAACTTCGCTCTCGGGGTCTGAATTTATGTTTTCAAAGGCTCGGCGACTTATCCTCAGGGCAAGAACATTCGCAGCCTTGATAAGCTGATAGGTCCGTTTCATCCGTATGAGGCGCAATTGTCTTCAGAGTGCCGATATTATCAGGTTGAGAGAAGGTCAACAAAAGAAGAAAGCTAAATATATCCCCTTTATCATCTGACAGACGCCAGCGGAGAAGGACCACAATGCCAACAGATAATAGTGAGTGGCGGACATCAGGTACCCAACACGGTCGAACTCAGACTTATCAAATTTATTTTAGGCACAACAAGCTAAGAAATGGGAAGCAAGCTCATCTTCACCACCTCATACGACATGATACTATCATTCGCGCGGGACCGTAAAGCGGGTCGAGTGGCATCGGGAATTTCCCTGCCCCGCTTTCTCGATCATCGTAATTCCGGCTACTAAGAAGGTTGCCGCCGGCGCTTAATCTATCAGAGCCGAACGAGAATCTTAGGACCGATATTACTGGCTGCATCTACTCTTAAATCTACTCGAGCACCATGGAAGAGTGTCTGGCTGGGCACTGCAGTGAATCCGGGGACGAAAACGGGGGTTCTCACTGATCGACACGAGCTCGGGTTCTGATATGGCGCGTTCATCGAGATGCGCGACTTCGAGATCTTGGACGATTGTAATCAAACTTTCGGGAACTTTGGAGCTGGATAATTGGCCCCTTTTACTTGCATTTGGACGTTTTCGATGCTGTCCGATCGGCGATGGTTACCTATCATTTGCCATTTCTCGGAAACTCGAGAGACTTTGGGGATTCTCATTCGCTGCAACCATCTGATAACTCAGGAAAGAGTCGGAAGTTGTTTTGGATACTGGTGTTGTGCTTTTACGGCCGCCAGGACTTGATATGAACGTCAATAGCGCGAGGGGTGTCGGGTGTCGCCGGAAACGTGGCTTTTTGGCCTCGAGGAGGTATGATTCATTGAACTTGAGTTCAAAGCGCTTGAAACTGACGTAGAACGTGCGCATTAGCCCACTAGTTCTCTTCATGACACACCGCCGGAGCCGCGCCCAAAGTATCGACCTGGACCATCTGATATACGCCTCAAAATTTCGGGTTCATGATATCTTGATGCTAAGATGCGGATTTTGTGGAATTATTGACCTGTGATGTCGGCAGTGTGCTCTCGAGAATGTTGTTGAACCCTCCGAGCCATTCGCCAGACTCAGGATATTCCTTGGGCCTAGCAGGGGCCCGTTATTCGATCTCGGCGGAAATGTTACAAAAAGGACTCAACGTGCAGTCTACCCGGTCCTAACACCTTGCTCAGCTCTCTCGACAGCCTCTCGGTCTCTCTGACGGCACATATCGCATGCGGGAGTCGGTGTCCTGACGGCCAGTCAAAAAAGTCAGCTTGGGCTTCTAGACGCGCGCTATATCCTCATCCATAAGGTAACTCCGCACACCGATAGAACTGTCATGAAAAGAAGCGCTGATTAGTACATGATTAGACGGAGATGAACGGACGCCACTCGCCTCGCGGAAACTAAGAGCTTGAGTGATTACGACTCGTGTACTCCCTTTCATCGTCAGCTCGCCCCCTGCCCCAACAGCCAAGTATACCATCAGCGATGTTTGCCAAGCTAGGAGATATTCGTAAGCATACCTTTCAGTGCAGTCAATTGGAAAATTCAGAAGCCTGATCATATCATATTTGACAGACGAGCGTCGACAGAGGACTGGAAACGAGAGAGGTACGGCGAGCGGGTGAATAAGGAGCTGAAGCGCCCTATGGCCATGGATTCGCCGGAATTGAGTTGAATTGCAATGTCTTCAGGACTATGGCAGGGAGTGTACTCGAGCGACGGCTTAAGCGCCGGACTCCGTGGCTGTTGAGAGGGGGTTGACGATGATTTGGTTGACATGTGACACTCTCCGGTTGGGACTGGTGGATCAAGGAGTGTTTTGAAAGCTATGAGACCGGACTACGCTGATAACACGATGTGATGAGCGAGCCGAGGGGGGTCGAGAGGCTCTAATGGCAGGTCGCTCGTGGAATATTGAGTGGGAGTCTGACGCTCGCGACAATGATGACAGTGTCGTCAGAGAGCTGGTCCTTTAGTACGATTGTAAAGCATGTAATCGTTTTGGGCGAGAGGAAGGGAGGAAGAGGTGGGTGGCCTCTGTGGTTCGGTGTTGATCGTCGTCCACGGAGTGGCTTCGCGTTTGGAGGCTCTGAGAGGCGGTCCTGAGAGTCCTGGATGAGCGTGTAGCTTTGAATGGATGTCGGGATGTGTCTGACCGAATGGTAGGACAGGACGATGTCTCACTGGCTCTCTGTTGATTTTTTGCTTCCGCCATTGTGCAGACGACGATCCTACCCATTCTTATCTATCCTGATCCATTCGCTCTTCCACCTCGCCAGGGACCTCTTTCCACCTCATTATATCCTAACGACCACTTTTCTTCATCATTGGATGTCTCTTTCATGATCTCTCATCGGGGTGGCAACCTAGGTGGTCTACCCTACATGCGCTCACGGTATGTGATCGATGCACTTGTGGACGGTGTTTGACCTCATATTCTTCTTTTCTCTCTGCTCAGATGCTCTATTGGTGATCAGAGTCCATCGGCCTATGTGGCAAAGCTCACGGCGATGGGAGTGACCAGATATTGCTTCCGATGTCTTGAGGCTATTGTCTCCTTCGCTGATTTGGCAGGGATGCTCGGTTGCTGTTTGTATCTCAAGACGTGCCAATCAACGCAATGGGTATTATGCGCATTGAGAATAAGGCGGTTGTTGATTCGAGGAGGAATTGTGCATGCATCGATCAATGCGCGTTGTTTGACGATATTTGGATTCCGCATCCGGCTGTAAGTCTCTCCCTTTTAACACACGATCAGAGCATTTTCTCATTGTGAAAATGGAACTTTCCAGCGCTATGGAATTCATGAGATGCTCAAGAATTATTTCCGAGAAAATCCGAGCGAAATCCATGAACGTCAGCCGAGAACTGGGACCAATGCGACGATACAAGGCCCACAGGCTCTTGTATAAACAAGACCAAAACAACGCCATTCCTCATCGTCCAGGACTATAGCACAACGGCCCACAATGGCAATCGCTGATCATAGCTGCCCATTGTCCGTCGCTTCGGACGCTATGGGCCTCGAAAATTTAAATAGCTCGGGCCAGAGATGCCATTTTCTCTTCTTCAATACCGCTCTTCAATTTCTTGCTGCTGCAACTTTTTCCTCGTGCCTGGCGCATTTTGCAAACCCCAGTATACCTCCTAATACTCCAATCAGCAACTCATGGGTCCCTCCGACGATCACCCACCAAGTGAAGACCTTTGGTCCAATCGCAACATCGACAATGCGATCAATCTCTCCATGTTTATTGCACAGACGTCCGATCGACCGCAGGCGGTCGACAACCCTGGGACTCAAAGCCCACCGTTATTCTCAAACTCCCAGGCAAGTCTCATAACTATATATTCACGACCTGGTGTTTACTTTGATATAGGGAACGCTATCCTCCCCCCTGCAACCGGGCACGCCTTCCCAAGGGGCGTCTTCATCTGATATAAGTCCTTCGGACTTTCTGGGGACCCACTATTTGTCCGAGTTATCCGCTCCTTCTTTCGGACTGGGTCTTGAAGAAATCCTTTCTCTCAATGGTGGTTATACAGGCCCTACATCTTTCACACCCGAATTCGATTTATGGACTGGTGAACCCAGCCATTCCTTGTCGGCTGGTTTCCGACTTTCAGAGCTCTGGGCTGATGTGACCGAACGTGAGTAAAAAGTCTTCATCTGCGTCCAGTCCCTAATGGTTAGCATTAGCCCTTCCTGTTCCAGCTCCCGAACTCGGTGGCCCAGTTCTGACACTCGATGACCTTGCATTGCCGCCAATGCCACTGCTGCCACCGCTGCCGCCCACTGTAGATCCTAGTCCCCCCGCCCCTCTTAACGATTTCTTTCCTCCTCTCCCTACTCCTACTCCTCCTCCCACCCAACCTTCGGGGTCAAAGAAGCGGAAAGCGTCATCGAAGCTCGAAGAGTCAAAAGATGCTCCATCGAATCCGGGCAGGCGTAAGCGTCCTCGTCTCGAAGCCAACGCGTCGCAGGCTGGACCTTCGACACCAAAGCAACACGACCCCCCTACCCCCAGTCATTCAACCCCATCCTTCGCCATTCCTAGCACCTCATCTACCCCTCTGCATCGTTATTCACCTACCCAGTCTTCCCCTCTCGCTAGACCACCCGTCACTGCCGTCAGCCCATCAGAGTCCCAGAGTAGCAGTGTTCCACACCGTCCCCCGACTGCACGCTCGCATCGAGGACCTCCGTCCAGTCCACCAGCGGCACCCGTGGCATCTGGTTCGGCTATAGGACCTCTTGCAGCGCCCACCAGCTCGTCTCCGACTCTATTGGAGTCAGAGGCTCCGGTAGCAGGACCTGTCGATCTTCCTCTTCCTCCTGCTCCCACCCGAAGCAAGAGGAAGAGAGACGTTTCAGACGACGCGCAAGAGGTCCAAGCCCCATCCAAACGTACGAGGCGGAAGTCGACTACAAGGAAGGGGAAAGCCAAGGCTACGGATGAGGACTTCGAAGAGTGGGGTATGCGATTTGCCTACGACCCTAACGAGACCATCGTCGCTTCAGAGCCTGGGGAGGGAAATACCAGCGCGCAGGGGAAGCAGTTCGTTGGAAAGCCGAAGAAAGAGCTCCCTTGTCATTCCGTACAGCGTGATCCGGCAGAGACTCTAGATGAGCTTTTCAGGCGCTACACAACAGGCGACGACAAGTCAGGCTTTGTCTGTGTATACCCGGACCTCGCCAATCCGGGACAGGACGGCGGCAGCATGGTTCCGTGCAGCGACAGGGACACCGTGAGGCGTCATTTGCAGAAGTTATATCGCTATGAGCGGAACCTCTATGACCGGGGCAGGCTTCGGCTACAGGACGCGCGTTTGGTGAATCTCTTCCATTACTGCAAGAAGCTGGTGAAGGATTCTTGCGTCTATGAGTGCAAGGATGATGAGTGCATGAAGAAGGGTGAGCCTGTGACATTCTCTCGGTGGGATGCTGCCAAACGTCATTACCATCATCCACGTCATCGTCAAAACGTACGTCTGCTGCATCCATTCCGTTGATCTTGTACTCACTTCCGTGTCAGATTTCGTTGAAGATCGATGGAGAGTATGACCGCGTGGCTATGAGTGCGGAGGAAATCGCAAAATTTGAACTGAAAGAAGAGGAGGAGAAGAGGCGCGCCAAGGCGAAGAGGGAGGCAGACAAGGAGGCAAAGCAGAAGGCAGAACCGACTCCGAAGCCGAAGCCGGAACCCAAGATGACGAAGACGACGAAGACGAAGACGAAGCCTAAACCCAAGAAGACCAAGAACGCTGTTGCTGTACGTTGAATTTCACATCTACCTTCGAGCGATTTGACTTATTCGTTAGTCAGTCTAGTTCTCGAAGGAAGCTTGAGGAGGCGCTAGAGGATGGTTTAGACGATGTGGAGAATGAGTATGAGGAGGCGGACGATCCAAACGACTCGGACTATCACAACTAATGGTCCTTCCCGCCCTTCAACCGATAGTGTTCCTTCCACGACTTTATTTTTCTGTAGGCGATCCGAGCGGGCTCGGGGCGCCTTTATTATTAATACTGCTGTGTTGTATTCGCTCTGTTTTCTGTGTTTCCTGTATTGCTTTGGTTATTTAGTCTGCTGTATTCGCTTTCTAGCATTAATCATGTAATAGTACTCATTTTCTATTCGAGTTCGAGCTTGTGTTCGAGCAGACGGTTCATGAATACAAGTCGCGTGGGGCTATGGCCATGGGTCATGATCAGGAGAAAAGCTTACGTAAACGACGGGCGCTCGATATTTTTTGTTTTCGAAGCTCAGTCGCGCTTTCACTGGAGACTCGTCGACACTCTGCGTCCATCAAAGTTTGATTGCCCTTGTCTCCCACCATGGAAGACCGACCTCACAAGGCGCATCATGCAGCTCAGTCAGGCGCGAAGGCGGAGAAGAAAGCCGACAAGAAAGGGAAAGGGAAGGCGAAGCAGCAGGGATTCAATGAAAAGGTACGTCCTACTGTTAGGTCTATCATATCCTGGGATTCTGATATCATTTTACTTGGACTCAGGCCTTTGCACCCAAGTCTGGCCGGAGGGCTGATAGACAAGGTCGACGAGCGGTTGAAATTGACCAGACGAGGTTGCATGTTCCTCTCGTGAACCGGACACCCGACGACGAGCCTCCACCTGTGATCGTTGCTATTGTCGGACCTCCAGGGGTGCGTCTTGATATCTCTGTGCTCATGCAAAAGTTGCTGAGGAAGGTCTGTAGGTTGGCAAGACCACTCTCATAAAGTCGCTTGTGAAGCGCTACACCAAGCACACCTTGACCGAAGTCAAAGGTCCTATCACGGTTGTGAGCGGAAAGAAGAGACGACTGACATTCGTTGAATGCAACAATGATATGAATTCCATGATTGATATCGGGAAGATTGCCGACTTGGTTCTCCTAATGATCGACGGTTCATTCGGTTTCGAAATGGTACGCTACTGTCATCATTCTTCTACAGCTCTATATTCATAAACATCCTATAGGAAACCTTCGAATTTCTCAATATCCTCCAAGCCCATGGCTTCCCCAAAGTCATCGGCGTCCTAACCCACCTCGACCTCATCAAAAAACTCGCAACACAACGTGCCACCAAGAAAGCGCTCAAAAAGCGTTTTTGGACAGAGATCTACCAAGGCGCAAAGCTCTTCTACCTCTCCGGCATCCTCAACGGACGTTACCCCGATACCGAAATCCTCAATCTCTCCCGATTCATCAGCGTCATGAAATTCCGACCTCTTGTCTTCCGAAATACACATCCCTATATTCTCGCAGATCGATTGGAGGATATGACTCCTCGACAGGATGTCGTCGCTAATCCGAAGATGGATAGGACAGTGACATTATATGGATATCTTCGTGGGACGAATTTACGAGAGGGCACGGCGGTGCATGTACCTGGAGTTGGGGATCTGAGAGTGAAGAGTGTGAAGGCACTTGGAGATCCTTGTCCACTACCGACAACCGAAAGCGAGAAGAGGAGAAAGCTGGCTGATCGACAACGACTTATACATGCCCCTATGAGTGATGTTGGAGGAGTACTCTATGACAAAGATGCGGTTTACATTAATGTCGGAGGAAGCTTCACGAGAGGGGCGGAAGGAGGTATGTTCTTTCTTGTCATTTACCACGGGCTTGTGCTCATGATGGAACAGTACCTCAAGGCGAGGGAGAGCAGATGGTCATGGACCTGCAAGATGTCGATGAAGGGATCGAAGCCGGTATAAAGAAGAGTCAGATAAGGCTCTTCGGGACGTCAGAGAAACCCCTCAGTGTTGGCGATGCTCGATTGCCTGGCTCCGATGAGTCTGATGACGAGTCTGAGAGCGACGCGTCTGGCTCAGGTTCCGGATCCGAGGACGAAGACGAAGCATCCGACGTCGATTCAGAGCTTGGCGATTCGGACGAGGATGCTGAAGACGACGAAGAAGAGCAGGAAGAGGACCTGGACGATCCCTCTCGTGGTGATCGAGGTCGAACTTCTCTGCGTCGTCCGCCACGTTCATTACCATCTCTCCCTTCGACATCAAAATCGAAAGAAGGACGAGAAGAAGTCGAATATGCCGAGTCGGATGATGATCTTGGAGACGAGAGCGGCCCTTCGAACCGCGTTGATCAGGACGATCATGTTGAGATCGGCGACGACGACGAAGATGACGAAGATGAAGATGCTGACGAGGACGAAGATGAAGAGGACGAGGCTCCCCGATGGAAAGCAAATCTTGCACAGAAGTCTCAAGAAGCTTTCAAGCAATCGATGAAACGTCGGAAAGTGGACTGGATATCCCTCGTCTACTCTACCGAACTCGACCCTGTCGAAGTCGTTCGACGCGGTACCGGGCACGATATTCCTTCAGATTCTGATTCAGAGAATGGCGAGGAGGAAGAGGACGAGCTGTTCGTTGTTAAGAAGGATAAGGATGGGACTGGGGTTGGCGAACAGGAGGTCTTGGACCAAATCAAAGAGGCTATCGATGAGGAGAGCTTGGAGAGATGGGAAGATGAAGATGTCTTGGATGGGATTCGAGGTCTGTTCATCACCGGCGGTCAAGGAGGTGATGGTGCTGGCGAAGCGGAGGGAGGCGAGGAAGAAGGAGGGGACTTCGAAGATCTCGAAGCTGGCGACGGTGCCGAGAACGAAGAAGGCGAAGATGGAGAATCTTCAGCTCCTACACCAAAACCAACGATGAGCCTCGAGGAATCGCGTGCTGCAGCCCTAGCAGCGAAGAAAGAAATCCTGAAGCGCAAATTCGACGAACAGTACGATGATCCCGATGATCCCGATGGAGGGGAGAAAATGGATTTCTACGAGACGAAGAAAGACGAGATGGCTCGACAGCTTGCGCTGAATGCGAAGGAATTTGAGGGGCTGGATAAGGAGAGCCGATTGATGGTTGAAGGTCATCGACCGGGTTCATACATCCGTATCGAGCTGATGGACGTCCCTTGCGAACTCATCGATTCCTTCGATCCTGCTTATCCTCTTCTCGTCGGTGGACTTCTTCCCGCAGAGGAGAAATTCGGCTTCTTACAAGTCAGGATCAAGAGACATCGATGGTACACCCGGACGTTGAAGACGAATGATCCGTTGATCTTTTCGCTTGGGTGGAGGAGATTCCAGAGTATACCGATATACTCGCTGGATGACCATTCGATACGGATGCGGATGCTCAAGTATACTCCGGAGCATATGCATTGCTATGCCACCTTCTATGCACCTATATCCCTCCCCAATACCGCCTTCTGCGCCTTCACATCTCTATCCTCCGGAACATCGAATTTCCGAATCAGCGCGACGGGAGTGGTACTTGACGTTGATCGATCGAGTAAGATCGTCAAGAAGATCAAGTTGACGGGTTACCCGATGAAGATATTCAAGAACACCGCGTTCATCAAGGATATGTTCAATTCGGCGTTGGAAGTAGCCAAGTTCGAGGGTGCGAATGTAAGGACGGTTTCCGGCATTCGAGGGCAGGTCAAGAAGGCGCTGGCGAAGCCTGATGGAGCTTTCAGAGCTACTTTCGAAGATAAGGTTCTTATGAGCGGTACGTGCTTGGCTATTGTTTGAGATATCAAAGACTGACAAAAAACTGTAGATGTCATATTCTTGAGAGCTTGGTATAGCATCGAGCCGAGGAAGTTTTATAATCCGGTGACTTCGATGTTGCTGAAAGATAAGGGAGAATGGAAAGGGATGAGATTGACGGGCGCTGTTCGTCGGGACGAGGGGATCAAGACTCCCCTCAACGTCAACTCCACGTACAAGGCACGTACAGTCTCGATTTCTTATGCAGGACCGACTGACCCGAGTTTGCAGCCCGTGGAACGGATTGCTCGTCGTTTCAATCCTCTCAAAATTCCCAAGAAGCTCCAAGAAGCGCTCCCCTACGCGTCGAAACCCAAAGTTATGAAGCCTCAGAAGCGCGAGACATATCTTCAGAAACGAGCCGTGGTTCTCGAGCCGGAGGAGAAGAAAGCAATTGCACTCATGCAACAGATACGAGCAATCCGGAAAGACCAGGTCGTTAAGCGGAAGGAGAAGAAACATGAGCGAAATGAGCAGAAGAGAAAAGAGATTGAGAAACGCGAGGAAGGGAGGAAGGAGAAAGAGAAAGAAGAGCGCAAGGAGTACATGAGGGTGGCAGGTATCAAGAAGAAGAGGGAGGAGGCGCTCGAGAATGGTCAGGGGAGGTCGAAGAGGCGACGGATGAAGTGATTTCCTACTTTATTTCCAGTATTATAGCAGATCTAATCATGTGGTGGCTCTTCACGTTACTGGCTGAACACTGCTGCGCGCGCTATTGTAGTGGATTCGGCCGTTATGTCCGGGAAGAGGCCTTAGGCAAACAGACCACAACAACGCACGAAAACGTGCAGCGTTGGCGAGCTCAGAAGCCACGCGAGCTCTCCTTTGACGCTCTGTAATCTTTCGACTTACGACTATCTAATACGACATCCTTCGAGTCCGTCTCACACCCAAAAAAGTGGCTTGCGGAATCCACGTCAAAATTCTCAGCTACAAACTGGTTGAACTTGCGTCGAGACTGACGAGCGTGCTGGACGCCCACCAAAAGATGTACAGCACTTCTATTATGTTTCCTTCACTTTCAAGCTTATTGTGAACAATAGATCGGCGTGATGAACTCTCTCGACGCGCTCTACAACTCACTACGCGGACTCGAGCCTACATCCCCAGGCTCGTACCTCCAAGATGTTCATTTCGAACTCATAACGGCTACCCAAACGCTTCGATCACTGTTTGATATTCCGCCTCGAAATCCTGCCGAAGAAAGAGAGATCAAATCAGGTGAATGCTATTGTAACATCTTATATATCCCAGCTGACTTCTTTGCAGGAAAGGCGAAAATTGGGGACCGAACACTAGTCCTGAATGGCGCATTCATCTCAGAAGTCCTTTTCCTCGCCCAGCATCTCGACATATCAGAGCTCCGTGTCGCAGAGCTGGTGGATACAATCATGTGCACAGATCCGAATCTGATTCCAGAGGACCGGATCGAGAAAGCGATTGCCCTCTATCACTCTCGTCGAGAAACTTTGGTTGCATGTCTGCATCTGATTGTGCAGGGAGTGTTTGCAGAAGAAGTTGATGATCGACCGAGGATATTGGGAGAATATGCGAGGAATCAACTGTTCGGCGATTTAGTTCCGTTGTCAGAAGGGAGGCGAGGCGCATTGGGTGAAAAGATCCTGGAGGAATGCAAGCGGGTCGAGGCAACCATGAAGAGGGTTGCTGATGCCATCACAAATGCCAAGTCAAGAACTGACCTTCAAGGTAACGAATTACAGTCGCTCTCATTGCTAGATACTGACAGACCCCTACCCAGGTGGCACATTGGGCCGAACAGCCCTAGAACTTCGACATAACTACCTTATCCAAGAACGATATTCCCTCACATTCCTCCTGTATCTATGCGCTCAGTCTCGCCTGCTCACCGGCATTGACATCGTGAAACTCATCTCTACCCTCGCGGAAAACACTTCCACTTCGAGCGAAACTAGCCCGTACATCCTCTGTACGATCCTGAAGGCCCTCGATCCTCATGCTCCCGCGCCAAATCCTCTCTTCACCGACCCCGTCTTTATCAAACTGGTCTCACAGCAGCTGAACTTCGGTCCACAAGCTCCTGGCGCAGGAGCAGCCGCTGGAAGAGAATGGAAATCTCCCAAATCTCTTCCCACTAAGTCTCTCCTTCAAATGAAGTGGGCTCTGTTCGGTCGAGCCGCCCTTGCAGCCAATGTACGACCTGGGAATGGCTTCACGGAAGAATCTATCGAAGGCTCAATAAAACTCGCCATCGAGAATGATGCCTTCACCGCTCTTCTCGCCCTTGTCTTCCTCACCGAGTCGTCCCAAAAAAGCAAATTCGGACGAGACCCTCTTAGCTATGCCTTCGCATTGCGCTCGGAGATGAACGAGAATGGATTGACGGCCAGTATCGGAAGACGAATCAGACCGGAATTCCGAGGTTTCGTGCTCGAGACTGTCCGAGATGCATGTCTGGACCTTATTGGCGATGCGCCGACGATCTTGAGGAGCGTTCGGATCCGACAGGAAGATCTGCTCGGTGCATCAGCTCACCGCCCCCCACACCATGTTCCATCTGGTACCACCTCATCATCATCGAATCCTCAACCTCGAACCGATATCTCCATATTCTTCATTCTACTCGGAACACTCTACACTCTCCTCCCACCAGATTCGGCTTTGGACTTCTTTACACCTCTCGACCCGAAACAATATTCTCCTCGCGAGGCGAATTTGAATATTTTCTTGAAATGGGCAAGCGACGTCAGTGATTGGGACATGAGAAGAGCGATGTTCGAGATGATTGCTGGACTGTGTAATGGGAAAAATGTTGCTGAGATGGGCTATAATCTTCTTGCGGGTGGAGGTCAAGGCGTGCTACCTATGGCTGCCCCTGGCATTGTCGGTATTGGGGCATTGGGCGGATCGGTGGGCGGAGAGGGACTCGCGGGCAGTGGAGGGCTGAGTTGGAAGGCCCTTTTCAGGACGCTCGATCAACTTGCGAGCAGACTACCCAACCCTCGTAGTAGTGCTCAACATCAACACCAGCAAGCTCAACAACATCAACAGAGATTCCCTAGTTCTCGACCTCCACCCCATGCTCCCACCCAGGCACAGGGTGCACCACCTTCTCCGCAGGAGATCTTCCTCCTTTCTTCCTTCCTCTCAATCCTTCGAACGATCGTCTCTTATGCCCCTCGAGCCAGGTTGGCTCTTCACAATCTCACTTCTCTCCGCGCGATCTCCTCGATCGTGACCCTCATCCCATGCCACATACCTCTCGAACTCAAAGGAGTCCTCTTCGCAACTCTCAGTGAATTCTGCAAGGCCGGTGCAGGAGTGGCTGGTGTAGAGATATGCAAGGAGGTTTGGAGTGCATTGGAAGAAATAGAGGTTTTAGGCGGTGAGGAGTACTCGGGTGTCAACGATGCTCGCGGAGGATTGTTCGGCGGGTTCGGAGGGATAGGTGGAATCGGAGGAGCTGTACAGGTCAAGAGCGGTGTATCTTTTGAACTCGATGACGTGGAGGTTCCTGGAAAGCGATATCCGTCCACGTACGGCTTCATTACCCTCCTGAATTCCCTCATTCACACACCGAAATCTATACCATTATCCAAACGACTTCTCACATACGAGCCCACGCACACTGTCCCTGATAATCTCGGTGCTCCAAGGAGACCCCCGGGTATTGGACCCTATGTGAAATTTGTGATTCACAAAGTCCTCTTACCCACATTGAACGAGAGGAATCCCAGGGAGTATGCGGACACTGCGGAAAAGTGGATGATGATCGATGAGTGTCTCTGTTTCTTGGAGAATTGTCTTGCTTCGTACCCTCTCGACGAGTTACTGCATCTCGCGGATACTGATATGACAGTTATCAGAAGAGCCGTGGCGCATCCCGGATTTGAGGTTCTCCATCAGCTTCTGACGGATTCCCCACTGGTGAACGCTCTCCTCAACTATCTTCATCAAGGAGCATCGTTCCTCGAATCTTCCTCATCGTCTTCAAATGGAGCGGCTCCGTCTCCTGAGTTCGAGAAGACAATGTTGCGAGTGCTGAGAATCACGCACCGAACCCTCGAAATCCAAAGCATCTTCATTGAGGTCCTCACTCCCCTGCTCTCCGACATCGATACATCGTCTTTACTTCCTACGTCCTCCGGTCCATTTATGTCAAGTTCAATCACTGGACTCGATCAGCGATTGGTTTGGAGCCCTGATTGCGTCATTTCCATTGGCCTGTGTATCACCTATGGATCGGAAGAAGAACTAGTTTTGATGGGCATCCGAACCCTCGCAATCCTTAGCGCAAGTCCGTCTTGGACCGCTATGGATCAAGTCAATATAGTTGGTTCTCGAAGACACGTCAATCGACTCGCAGTTGCACTGGAAAGGAATGCGGATTCTCAGCTCATTCTTAACGCATTCGTGAGGATGTTGAATGAAGATGTCATCGGATTCGTATCCGAACCTGATGTTCAGGCTACAACCGGAGCTGGAGCGCCTATCGAAGATCTTTATCGGCCTTCATTGATCGAGGCTATCCGATGGGAAATATTGGATCTCCTGTTGGATAATACCAGCGCGAACAGACAAGGCCCCAACCTAGGACATTTGTTGCTTGGTTTCATCGAGAGTGGGAACGAGCTCATACTTCAAGATCCGAGAGAAGCAGGAGCGAGGATATCATGCTTGCATATCATCCTGAACCTGCTTAATCGTGGTGTTCCTCGTGTATCTGGCGCTCTGTCGAAGTCCACGCATCCGGTCGTGGAACTCGACACCAGACCGCTGTACGAAACAAATCCTGCTCTGGCGGAGAAATGTTATAGGTTGATCTATCAACTCTGTACTCAGGATCTTACCCGCGAGACAACGATGCGGTATCTCCGTACTCGAGAGAACTTCTTCGTACGACATTTGTCAGCCATGCCTTCAGCCATCCCCGTCCCCCCGTCCTCTGAAGACGGAGCGATGGGCCAGATTCATTATTCGGATCAGACCCAGGTGTCCACATCCTGCGAAACAATCGTGGCTTTCCTGAGATTGAGATCATGGGTAGTTGAGGCTGTCGCACAAGAAGTTCATCTTCTCACGCGCGCTGGACAAGTCAACCGGGTGCAGGAGATTTTAGAGATCCTCTTCGGTTTGAGCTCGGACCGATCTGCTGAAGAAGAGGAAGAAATCGATGAGTATGGAATGATGGGCGGGTTCAATCCCTCGACCTTTGATCCTGGTCAATCGTTGACTAAGATTGTCGAATTATTCTATTCGTTCGATTTCGACTGGGAAGAATCTTACGAAGTTACTCAAGTTCCTATACAGTTCTATTCTGGCATTAATCTCCTTGCATCCATCCGGACGGATTATGCAGGCTGCGAGCTTGTCGACCGGGATACTCTCATACAGATGCTCCAGGAAGCGAAGAATCAGCTTCAGCCCCAGCTCACCACGGATGCGCAGAAGACGCAATTGGAAATCGAGACGTCGTATATCCTTGCCAGCTGCACGATTGAGAATCATCGAAGAGAGATTCAGCATGCGAAAGGTGTCGGGCTGGACTCTTGGAGACGGCTCCTGGATATTTGCCTTGCCAAATGCTTCGATCGCTTACCACACGACCGTCGGGAGTCGGTTTTGATTGACCTGCTCCGAGCTCTTCCTCCCACTATTCGTTCAGGGGCTTTATCTGCGCAGGCAACGGTCTCGCTATCGGAGACTATTGTGTCGCTGATGACGAAACTGCGGGCGGACCGATATCAGCAAGTGATAGTACAGTCACCCGTCGACGATTCTTACGCGGCGACGCTCCCCACTGAAAACCTTCTCACTCTCCTCAAAAGCATTCTTGAATGCATCTTGGACAATAGTCAGCTGGAACTCGTCCGAGGAAACCTTTATGCTGCACTGATCAACTTCCTTAATCTTGTTGACTCAAGTCGTCGGCAAACACCCTCAAGTGCCGACTCGCATGCGTCAATTGCGAGATTGAATATGTCGCAGACATTGGATGACGTTTCTTCCTTCAATGGGGACTCGAGCTCTCTCGATCTTTCATTCAGCCAGCGCCCCTCCAAAGCTCCTCGTTCAGATCTGGAGTCCGGAACATTGGAAGTCCTCAGCATGGTGGTGGAAAAGCTCATGCAGGTTGTAGCCCGAGACGCTATCGACGGAACCGAGGTTTGGAGATCTGTAGCCTTAACCTTTCTCGATTCCCTCATCAGGATCTCGAGATCCGAGAAGTCGCACCCGGTCCTGACAACGCTCGCAAAGCAGGGTGCTTTGTACACGCTCGTTCGTGGGATCAAAGATATCGACGCGGATATCGAGATGCTCTATGATCCTGATCCAAGTCAGTGTTTCACGCTATCTGCACACTCTTGCGCCTGACCATGACTTCAGTGAACCTCAACTCCCTCTATGTCTATGAGGCACGTATGGCGTTGCTTACACGAATTGCTCAGACTCGACAAGGTGCCGAGCGCTTAGTGGACTCGCGGCTGTTCCCTGTCCTGACGCAATGCGAATTCATTGACGCTAAGCCTGAAGCAGATCGAAATATACTTGGTGAGGTCCATCTCCTCCCACGTTTCTATCACTCATTGTGTGCTAGATGCGTCGAGTTTCCTGCCAAACGCCCTTCATCGCTACCATCAGCTCCTGTTGCCGGCGCTCCAGCTCATCGACAGCGTCCTTGCAACCCTTGGCTCCTCCTCTAAGCAGGCATCCAAACAGGCGCGTTGCCCAACCAGTCCGATCTATTCACACTAATATACAGACAGGCCTTCGACTTCCTCATTGCTCACCGTGAAACGATCACCATCCTCCTAAAGGACAACAGTTCCGAAATATCCTTGGCTTCATTCCAGGATCGACAACTCCTCGTCTCCATCTGCTCATATGTTTTCCCAAGCATCGAACGCACGAAATTGGTGGGTTCCTCATGTGATTTGCGCCTTGGGCGCATAGGCGCCGTCTCTGATGGAGGTAATATATTGACAGGGCCCTGCGGATTTTGGACCCATCCATGCTGCGGTAGCGAATATTGGTGCACGTTGCCTGGTCCCTTCACGCTGGCATCAGATGCCGCGACCTTTGAATGATGCCGAATTGGTGGCTCAGGCTACTACTGTTGGTATGCACGTGTCGCATGTCAAATAATTCACGTTTCTCATTCATCCTAGATGTAGGGGGTCGACATGTTACAAAATTTGACGTAATGGTACAGACGTCGCTCAAATCTCTGAAATATTGGGTCATCAACTATCTTTCAACGTCGAGTAATTCCATGGGTAAGTTTGGCAAAAATATTCGCCGAAGTTTTGCTTACGTCATCACGGATTTTGCGGCAGGCCTCGACTTCAGACGCGTCCTCAGCGCGTCGACCGCTCAGAAGACTGATACCACTGCACATGGTCTAGGCACGTATCTTCTCTTCTCTTCAGGCAGTGCAAGTAACTGACATCCTCGCTTCAGTCCTCCAACCTTCGATCGGCGATGCTATCTTTGCGCTCGGAAGCATATTCGACCAACTGACAGACGTTCTTCGTCAAGTCAGTAACCTCTCACACAAGCTAGCCAACAAGGAGAGCGTAGATGCTATGGAAGTCAGCAATGTGAGTCTTCTTCGCTACCGTCTTTCCGAAGAGCGTCAGCTCACTCGGTGATAGATCGTACGATCTTCGGGCGTTCTCTTCATCAAAGATCTGCAGACCCCTCAGCAAAGAAGCTTCGCCTTCCGTGAAATCGAACGACAGAGAAACGAAGCAGCGGCAGAGGTCCTGACATTCATTCGTAAGCCCCTGTCTCTCAAAGGCACAGCATTGGAAGACTGATGCATTCGTGGCATCGTCAGATTCTTTGGAAGTACTGTTACTGCTGATATGGAGGCATCTGGACTACTTCCTCAGTGGTCGACATCTGGAGGAACATTTGACGCAGAGTGATAGTTCGTCAGGTGGTCCTATTTCATTGACTGCTTCGAGAGTTGGGAATCCCCGCTCGCTGCATCATGTCGATCTCGGTGCACTACGCAATGAAGCTGCCGCACAGCTTATCCCTATCGTAGAAAAGGTCGAATCGCAAGTCTTGGTATGTAGATCTTCAAACCTGGCTGTTACGAGAATATTGACAGTCTGCTATAGCCTACGGAGATAGTCGGCAAAGACCTTAACTCGCGTCAATCCTTCACGCATATTGTCTGCAGAAAAATACGAGATACGCTCTCGTTAAAAGCGATCGGAGATGTAAACGAAGATGATACATCAGATTTACGAGCATACTAGTTAGCAGCAGATAGCCCTTAATGATCAAGTTGAATTACACGGTAGTGATAAATTGAAAGAAAGAACAAGTTCCGAGGGGTATATATATATATTATGTAGTCCGCTGGAGTCGACGTGAATGATAAAAATTAAGATACATGCGTCTCTGCTATGCGATGGGTCTTAGCGTGGTAGGAGGCTGCCTGCGCCGCGCAGTGCGAGGGCTCCGCCGAAGCGCAGCGTTTGAGTACCTCCAGGGAAATAGGCTGCAACGTATGAGACGAGAGCAACGACCTGTGTTTCAATGATGATTGTTTTGGCAATACAACGATGAGAAGAGGACGTACCTGCACGATGGCTGATATCAGGGAGCCCAGATAGGATTTGAGCTGCGGTAGAGCTTCGTGAGGACATTGTAACCGAGATAAGGACGAAGACATACGCCGAGTGAGAAGTAGAGTGTTAGCCCCAGACTCGCGAAGTAAGCGGCGGAGAATGGTAATCTCTCTTTGCTCAGAAGATGTTTGATATGATTCCAGGGGCCCACGAGAACGGCGAAACTGGTTTCAAGTTTCAATTAGCAAGAAGTGATATGATTGGAAGAGAGCCACGTACCCGAACATGACGAGAAGGCTGCCCAGACTGAATGCTAAGGCGAATTTTCCAGGCTTGATGGCGAGCAATGGGAGCGTTAGGAATGCGACGAAGAAACAAGCTGCTGCGCCTAGCAAGCAAGCCCCGAATCCAAGCAATCTGTTCGGTATCGTCAATGTAGCAAACCAAATGACACTCAATATCTTGTCATACCTTTCCCATCGACTCAAAGCAAAGTACGCCTCCTCCTCATTCGATCTTTCTGACGAGCGCAGCGGCACATATCCACCCGCAAACGAAGTGATTCTCGAGAAGACACTATCGGAAGCAGCAGGTGCAGAAGCCTGAGCAGCTTGTGAATCGTCGGTTACACCTCGCGCCCATTTGAACTGTGAAAGAGATGAACGGAAGTTCTGTTCAGTCGAGGCTGGTGGTGCAGGCATGTTCGCCGTCAGTAAAGCTTGCGTAATCAGGATTCGGCAAATCCCGACGACTCTCTCCTGCAGCCCGCAGCGTCAAAGCTGGCTCACACGCTCAAGCTTCCCTGCGCACCTCCTCCGTTCTGCGCTTTGTCCGGATTGTGAATTAACGACTGGACAAGAGACACCGCCGCAATACCAGACCATGCTTCGAGTTCTTCCCCCTTGAGTTCGGGCTGTTTACTAAGGCCCATCGTGCCTTACTTCCATTTGAACATCTTCAAGCAATTATCACGTCGTAGCGGCACGGATCGGTGTCGATGGACTGTCTAGACTGCTATTTTAAACTTTTTGCATATTGGCGACTCGAGTCTAGCACAATGTCGCCTATCACGGCACAAACTACGCAAGTGGTCTTCTTCCGCTTGCCTTTGAATAATCTAAGCGTCTGTTCAACAGCCCGTGCTATGCTGTACCTTGGATCGTCGGCCAAACGAAGCAACCTTTGCGATGGCCATGGACTCTCATTCACTCACATGTTCCGGCAGACCACGCTAGAGCGAATTGCCGCGATATTTCTGGCTTCTGTGGAGTCACTCCGCCTTGATCTTTTCGGATGGGGCAAGACCACGACTTCGAGCGCGTATGAAGACAATCTGAAACCCCCATTTCACCACCGTACTACCTTTCTGGCCAGGAACAGCCTCGTCATTGGTCAGCTCAGGCGAAATTCGGAGTTTTGCCTCCATTAGGTCCCGACGACTGTTCGAGTCGGCCTACTGAATGGTGGTCATCGTGGGCTATTCCTGTGGATACGGGAAATTGATATCACGCAAATTCGAGATATGGTAAAGCTTCATTCTTTGGCCCTCGGCATGACCTCACTCTGAGCTATAGTTGCAGAGATGAGTGCCGTACACGGGATCCCGGAGTCGCTGCTCTCATGCGACGAGAGCATGCTTTCGCCTGGGCTAAGACTCGATCGATGTGCACGGCGATGCGATGTCACCGAGCACATGGCTTCATCGTTATGAGCGCAGGACAGCCAAGAAGGTCCAGCCCATGCCGACCTTTCTATGAGAGATCGAGATCTTAGCCTATTACCAGTTCTCCGGCCGCTATGGCGATGATGCTTCTCGAAGCAATAATGCGATCATCCGAAGCTCTCCACTCTATCGATCTCGTACTTCCCCGAAATCTCCCTTCCTTCAGGTTTCGTCGACTCGGCCGTGCTGCCACATTAGGCGTGGCTCGTCGGAAAACCCTAAAGCAAAAAATAGCATCGAGATTGTGCTAGCGCTCTCACAGGCCGAGTGTCTTTGGCTCACCGACTACAATGCATTTTCGGACGTCCAGAGAGTCGTTGACTCACCTGGCCGTTCGTAGCCCAAAGCTCAGTTCGACTCGCTCTCCCGAGATCACGCTTTCAGGTACCGCCGCTCATACCTTCCCAATCCGGAATTAGCAGAAACAAAATTCGTTTGTGGGGAGGTGCCTGCCTTTTCCGCACGGTTCCACGAGACTCGAGTATGATGTACCTTTGAAGCGGTCATAGAAGCTTTCATCTCTGAAGCAGTGCAATCGCATTCGGAATGACGAGCTCGAAAGTAAGCAAGCGACTCACCGTATCGGAGTTTGAATCTTCTCGCTTAACGTTTCACTGAGCTCACGTCGAGGGCTCCTACGAAACACGAGGTGATCGTGACGTATGATGGATGGGGAATGATGCCAGCGCGGTACCTTTACCCCTGATCAGATTATTGCGCTTTATTGGAGGCTTTCTCTTCCTAATGATCCGAATATTTTTCGGTGTCATCGCCCGTTGAAGATCTCGCGGCTCGAAAAAGAAGAACACTGGCCTGAAACGGTACGATACTCTGACACCTTCCCTCAACGATGATTCCTGAAACGAATAGCACAGTCTAGGATCATACCGTTGAAACACATTATCGATTACGGCGATAAATCAGTGAAGCCGACAACCCCGAAGTTCCGGGTTTGTAACACATCTTTGCACATGTTTGTCGCCCGCGAAGTCGTTTGGGGCATCCTACGCCAACGAAAGACCCGAAACGCGTCTGACGCGCCGACTCGCCTCGCAAAGTGATATGGGGTTCTACGCGCTCCAACCAAAAGAGGCACATGAAAATTATCTCAGCATCCAACATCTCTCAACGACGCGTTAGGACCGCTTACACAGCCTCCTCAGACCCAGTTCAGTTCCTCCATCTCCTCTTTCCTTCCGAAGCAAGCGCGAGCACGAGATGCAGATGCGAGATGCGCAGAGCGAGCAGCCGTGCTGCCTCTTTCGCCCACTCGGTCCTCTTACCTAAATCGAGCTGAGACCGATAAGTCTATAAAGCCCTGCAGGCGTGCCATGAATACCGTCGACGGCGTCTACAATCGTTGGCTCCCTCATCCACCTTCACGAACGACTGGACCATGACTCGTTTCCTTTCCTCCCTCCTTGTGGCATCCTCATTACTGAGCTCCGCGCTCGGAGTGATTCTTACCGATGCAACGACTATCGCCAAGGATTATGACTTCGTAGTCATTGGTGCCGGAACGGCAGGAAATGTCATCGCTAACCGTTTGACTGAAAATCCCAACTGGAAAGTCTTGGTGGTAGAAGCTGGTATCAGGTATGCCTTTGAAACGCGCAGTATTTTCGCAGAGTCTGAGACTTTGTCAATAGCAACGAAGGATTGTACCTTGTCTCTACCCCCTTCTTCGGTCCCCAGGCATCCCCTAACAAGGCTTGGACATGGAACGTACGTTAATCATTCACAGCAATTTAATCGTTGCTGATCCGTTCGATAGTACACTACCGTTCCCCAAACCGCTTGCCTGAACCGCACCATGAACTACCAGCGAGGAAAATTGTTGGGCGGAACGAGCTCAATCAGTGAGTCTTTCCTTCTACATGACGTCATGCAGATAAACTAATTGGCTGTCAAGACTACATGATCTACACTCGTGGATCTCACGACTACTGGGATAACATCGCCAACTACACCGGCAACCCTACTTGGAACTGGACGAACATCGAGCCCTACTACATCAAGGTCTTTACCCACCCTTCACCTCTGCATTATATATCTGACCGGAAGAATTTGACAGGCTGAGAACTGGACCGAACCTGCCGATCATCATAACACCACTGGTCAATTCGATCCCAGCGTCCACGGATTCTCCGGTCCTCTCTCCGTCTCTCTCCCCGGTTCTCCCAACGAACTCAGCACCAGAATTTTCAACACGACTCTCGAACTTCCTGATACCTATCCTTTCCTTGAGGATGTCGGTGCCGGTAACGGCATCGGTTTGGGTGAGTCAAGCCTCACTGGCAAATTTCAGGTTAAGGGCTAACGACGATGACGTCATTAGGATGGATGCAAGCTACTATCGATGTCGATGTCCGTGCTAGCTCTGCTCAGGCTTACCTCGCTCCCAAGTTCATCGCTCGTCCCAACCTTGACGTCTTGATCGAACAACAAGTCACCAAGATCCTCTTCACGAAGAACAGCAAGGGATTGCCTCACGCTTCCGGTATCGAATTCTCTGCTGGACCTAATCGTAAGTCACCACTTGCTATCATGCATAGCTCTCCCTGACGAGTCTCGCAGAGCGAAAGTTCACCGTCAGTCCCTCCAAGGAAGTCATCCTCTCCGGCGGTAGTATCGGATCCCCTCATCTCCTGATGCTTTCCGGTGTCGGCGACGCCGGCGAACTCCTCGAGCAGAACATCGACATCGTCTTTAACAACCCCCAAGTAGGCAAGAACCTCGTCGATCACCCCGCTCTCGCCAACCACTGGATCGCCAACTCTACCCAAACTCTCGATATCTACCGTGAGAACGCCACGGACTTGACGCTCGCTGAACAACAGTATAATACTACCGGAACTGGTACTCTTGTTGATAACGTCTCGCCTGCTATTGGATTCTTCCGTATTCCGGCGAATGAGAGCCTCTTTGAGCAATTCACGGATTTGACGAGTGGACCTAATGCTGGACACTACGAGTTCTTGTGGAGAGTGAGTGATTTACGCAGTTGCTTAAACCGGTGCTAATGTTTCTTGTAGGATGGATGGGGAAGTTTCTTGCCTGTTCCCGCTCCCACCGTCGGCTTCTTCACCACCATCACCCAGGTCATGCTCGCACCTGCTTCTCGTGAGTCTCAGCGATATACTTCTATTCATGATTCTAATCTCCATCGCAGGTGGATCCGTCACCCTCGTCTCCCCCGACCCCTTCACTTTCCCCAAGGTCGACCCCGGCTTCTTGACCAACGAATACGACGTCCAAACCGCCCGCTACGCCATCAAGTCCGCTCGCGCATTCATGAACGCCACAGCCTGGGACGGCTACAACCTCGGACTCGCATTCGACGATGCCGCTTTCCAGACCGATGAGGAACTCGACCTCTTCATCCGTAACAACACCGCTCCTATCTACCACCCTACCGGAACCAACAGAATGGAGAGCTCTGCCAAGGACGATGGTGTCGTTGACAGCTTCCTCCAGGTCAAGGGTGTTACTGGTCTCCGTGTCGTTGATACTTCAGTCTTCGTACGGCTTCCCATCTCTTCGTCGAAAACCCCATACTAACCGTCTCCCACAGCCCTTCATTATCGAAGGTCACCCCGAAGCCCCCACATACGCCCTCGCTGAACGCGCTGCGGACGTCATCAAATCTGCTTGGCAGTAAATTTTCTTCTTTGTATCTGGGTCCTTGTATTTTATGAAACACTATTCTTGACGAAGTCACGCATGGGGTAATAGGTTGTCCCAGTGGGATGGGAGATCTGTGTGAGAGAAAAACTATTGAATGTGTTAGACGACTTTTTTACGCATACAATTCTACTAAATTATCATCATCATATCGCGAGAGTTGCAAGCATGAAGTCCCGATGAATTTTTTTTCGATGCGTTAAGTCACACTTGTGACGCCCCGAATCCGATCTCGCCAAGCAACTGCCCGAGCAACTGCCTCGCTGCCACGCTGCCGCCGTTGTCTCCTCTTAGTGCTCCTCTATCCGAAACGAACCTTGTGATGCTATAGGCGTAATTTGAGAGCGTTACCGGCAGGATCCTCTTCGATAGGTGGCTCGTGTCCGTCCAGATCTCCTAAGGCTACTTCATCTCCCATATTGATGTGGATGGAAGAGGGAGTACTTGATCGACGCTCGCGGCCGACGGGAAGCTGGACCTCAGGATTTTTCTCATGCTCGGGGTGTGGATCGTTACTGTCAAATGACGTTCGAGAAGCCGTTTGTGGAGAGTCTGGGAGCGGTGGGAGTCGCAAAGCCCAATCTCCGTCTACTGGAACTGGCAACTTTTCAGTCAATGATCGTACACACAAGAGAAAGGATTCACCAGTTATGCCGAGGCGTTCTAGACTGGAAAATTCTTGCGCCCTTCGAGAATCTGCATCCTGGCGTTCCTCTGATTCTTCCTCTGATTTCGTTGATGAGGTATCATCGGCTGTGCGAAAATGTAAGACTAGTCTTCCTCAAACTTCAAAACTGAGATCTATACCTGTGCATAGGTCAGCTAGAACGTTGGCAATCTGGGTTTTCAGCACTTCTAACTCTTCCTGTTCTAATCTCGCAACCTTATCGGACATGAGGAGATTTGCCAAGTACGACGCTGTGAACCGTGAATGATTTGGCATCCGCTGAAGATAGAAGAGCATAGTGCTCAAATCTTTAAAGTCGAAGTGATTCAACAACCTGTCAAAAGAAGGACCTTTGAGGAGCACTTGACGGAGTACTATGTCATTCATATCGAGCTGATGCTCTGAGATCTTCGGACCACGCATATCTCCTGTCTCAAGAATCGGGCGAATGAATCCTAGCACTCTGAGAATGAAGTGTAAAGCGTTCCCTTCCGACTCCAGCTGAGATGAATTGCGAGAAGGTAGTGCATGCAGAAGACGATTAAAGTGATCCAGAATATCCATCTCTTTTCCTTCCACAAATTCCTTTGCCAGTTCATAGGCATCGTTCGGCAGTGGACCAGGCCACTGCACGTAGAATTCTAGGATCGAGATACGAGAGGCCAGGCTCAATGGTTCAATTGGAAGTGTCCGATTCCAAGCCGCGGATTGGCCGTCATATTCTTGCCATTCAGGGATAAGCGGTATCAGTCTGCTCAGTATGACGGCGTTGTCTTCAATCCGAGGGAAAGCGAGTTGTACGGGCGTGGCTTCTAACGGGGGGAAATCGGACCGAAGTGTACGGAATGCAGGCGAATCAGCAAGACCCCATGCAACAAGAGTTGGCAATGGTATTTCAGACCCAATATCTGATATTCGCTCCAACTCCTCGCGGATAGATGTGACAACATCTATTAGTGAACGTGTCAGCCCATGGTCGAAAATAAAATTGGGTGCTTACCTAGAGGACGCTCAAGTCGTGTCACAGATCCTTGAGTATCGCTTGGACCATTCGCAATTGCCTGTCTGGGAAGTGCAAAAGCTGCAGGTACCAGAGGATGTCAATCGGAGGGACTGAGTAATGGATAAATGCTTACGATCCCACCGCATCAACGCATGATAGATATTTTGGGATATTTGAGCGTAAACAACATCTGACTTGTAATTCCAATCCTTGCTTGTGCGGAGTTTTAGGACTGCGAGGAAAAACAGGCCGATCAGGAGGCGATAGGTCTCATCCACTCGAAAATCATCAGGGAGGAGATTTATGAAGAAGGAAAGAGCTTCCAATTGTGCTGGACTAAGGGAGCGGATTCGACGTATTTGTTGGGCATCTTTCGAAGATCCATGAAAGCTAGCGTCCAAGATGGAATAAAATCCCGCTAGACTAGTCCTCGGCAATTCGCGAGCATCTGCTGCATCTCGACTAAAACCACCTCGGACATGGACCAGAATGTCGATCAAAGAACGCCGCTGTGCCTCTATTGTACCTGTTCTCGCTGCGAAGGCACATATGCGAGGAATATATCTCTGTTCCCGTCCTTTGAGAAGGGCCGGTATGACGTCGTCGACATCCGCCTCGTCTGTTCGGAGATCCTCGGACCACATCAGGCAGCACTCGAATGTGGAGGATTGGACCTCGGTGTCTAAGGTGTCGGTGATGAAATCATTGTCGGTGTATCCACCTGCTTTCCATTCTCTGACCGAGGCCAGAAATAATGCGTAGCGCAGTGAGTAGGTATTCGGCGGATCGGTTGCCAAAGGTTTGCAATGACGAAGAGCAGCCACCATAGCTCGATCACACGAAGGGTGATGAACGATGGAGGACCAATCTTCCACCACGGGTAGTGTGATTTCAACGAGAGCTATAAACGCGGCTTTTCTTAGGACAGAGTTGGCATTCAGGTACTCCTTATGCCTCTCCTTGAGACCATGAGAGACGATTGAGACAATCGTTTTCGAGTCTATGAATACCGAATATTAGCCCATGGGAAGATCTGACGATTTTGTGCTTACCGAGGATCCCCTGCGAAAATTTTGGCAAGCTCTCCACCATCTTTAATTTGGTCTGATCGCTCGCGTAAGGACTCAGGGCTCGATTAACGGCTTTCCACAGTGAGCTCTTTTCGAATTGCGTAGTCTCTTTGATAACGAGATCCGTGAATAACGGTAAAACCGTCACAGCCTGATCCGATAGAGCTTGGTCGGTCATCGTTGTGACCATATCGCAAAAATGCTTTTGTGCCTCTACCATACGTTGGTTCACGTGTATTGTTTGGGTCAATTTGCTGTCATTATCTGCCCGTTTTTGCTTGGCCTCCTGCTGAGATGTGTTACGTGTCGAGGGAAGTAATGAGTACCGATCGAGTCCAGGATATTTTGGCGACTTGTTGATGAGTGGGATGATATAATTCCTTAGCAAAAGGGAGATCGG
Organism: Sistotremastrum niveocremeum HHB9708; assembly: GCA_001630475.1. NCBI lineage: Eukaryota > Fungi > Basidiomycota > Agaricomycetes > Sistotremastrales > Sistotremastraceae > Sertulicium > Sertulicium niveocremeum. The sequence continues at coordinate 74,072 of KV419433.1, forward strand.
GGACTTGAAAGGAGATTCCTCATAGAGTACAGCTAGAATAATGGTGGCCCCCACGAGAAGACCGACAAGCAAAGACAGAAGTGAAGCAGTGGCTCCTGTTAAAATCAGCAGAACAGAATGATCGTCCTCCTCAAATGGCAGGTTCCACAATTGGTAGAGCAGACCAAAAATGAATAAACAGATTGATCCGATCAGGAAAGGGTTCAGACCATTCAGTATCGGTGACAACCAACGCTCGGCACGCTCGAATCTGTCTTTCAAGCGCATCGTTTTTTCGGAAGCCTTCATGTTGCGAGGAATGCGCGTAAGGTATCCAATCCAACCACGTCCGAAAACAGCAACAACGGCACAAAGAAGCTACCGGACTCGTGAACTTACAAATATCGCCAATGCTAATAGACGAACTCACGCTGACGATGAGAGAACCGTACCAAAACAAGGTAGCAATCTCATCAGATTTGGCAGGTACAAAAGGGACGGGAGTCAAAAATGTCGTCGGTACTTTCAGGCCATTCAGAATGCCGATTTGGATGACTATCTCGGTCAGATTCGCCACGATCAGAGTTGTATCCGAGTCAGGGGGCGGAGACAAATTCTGGGTCACTTGAAGCAAGAAGGCGGTGACAATCGCGGAAAATAGGGCGATCTGTAATCCAGTGCTCAGGAATTTGTAGCGAATCTGACCAGTAAACTCACAAATATCAGAGTGGTATCGAGACCTTGCATCCACAGATCCGCTTTCTCTTGGATCTGCTCTACAGCTGCTCGTAAAATAGCAGTCCAACTGCGCTCATGATCCCATTCAATGCTTTTGGATTGTTCAGACGTTTGTTCTGGGTGACTATGATCAAATATAAAATCTTGGAAATTATGAAGCCTTGCCTTTCTCTGCTTTCGCTTTCAGAAATGCCAAACACTCGGTCTGTTGCCTGAGAAGCTGCATGTATTCTCGATTGATGTTGGCTGAATTCCCCGCATAAGATATCAATGGTTGGTCATCTCAGAATAATGCTCACCATCTGTCCCGGGAAACGGAACACCAGGACCAGATCCCCTTGGATTTGCAGGAATATTTCGACTCCTGACAGAAGGAGCAGCGGATCCTCGACGCGGAGGCACGTGATCCTCAACTGGTCTGGGTAATCTCGTGGGAGGACGACTTGGTGCCGAATTTCGACTTGGTAGTTGGGAAGCACCGGCATGCAAATCTAGGATCTAATTGAATATCAGATGTCTCGACGGTGATTTCACGGATCGCGATACCTGGGGAAGTGTCTGCTTGTTGTAAGTTTCCAGAGGGACCGGGTCGAATTTGAGGAGCTGGTGACTGAGGTGAAAGCCTTCGCTTTCCTCTAGATCTTTTGTGTCTCGCCCGACTTTCATCCCACCAACCTCTTTGGTCCTCAGTAGGTGCTTCCTCTGGATTCCAATCACTTTCCCAAGTGCGTGGTGCACCCCACTGCCCATCTGGATCATTCGATGGCACTTGATCTTGTCCCCAGCCGGTCAATTCGGTTGGAAGCGGAGGTGTAGGTGCGTTATCCTGATGTCCTGGTTCTTCGCCCCATGTATACCATCTGGAACCTCCAGGCGCTGCCATACTTCCCCAACTTGCAGGCCCAGGTTCTGCACCGCCCTCCCAACCAGCGTTTTGGGGTTCCCATCCTGATTCGTCTTCGGTACCCCGATCTTGCCGTGGTCGCTGTCTTGATTCCGGTTCTGAATGCTCCAAAGACTGCCTACGCTCTGGAAAATAACCAATCGCTTCTTCCAAAGTTCGATCAAACGGATCAAATTTTCCATAATCATCGGCATCAATGGGGGGCTGATTCGAGCCCGGAACTGTAGATTCAACATCCTGATGAATGCTTGCAACTATAGGAATCGGAGAGTTGGCTTTCGTAGGTTGAGGTGGAGTTGAAGGCTTTTGAGGAGATGGGGGGCCAATCCGAGATCGATGGCGCGACTGATGGGTCATTTCTGCCTCATCGCTAGAGTCGGTCTCTACTGTAGTCTGCCTCCTGGGAGGAATACGGACATCTGATCAAGCAAATGAATAACTATCGTCAGTGATTTATCGTGGACCAGTGATCATGTAGGAAAATACTCACTGCGCTGAGCTCTATCGGATTCCTCGTATGAGCGATTCGGACTGGCTAATCCTGACAGTAAAATTCCTGGTGGTTGCTCGGGTGAATTTGAGAATATAGGCGATTCTGATCGCTGACGATGACTGTCCGTGTTCGTGTCTCCACGATTGCCAACATCCAATCTACCAGGCTCTCTCTGATCTCCCGCCTGGGCCACAATGGCATCACCTGGAAGGTCTTCTGATGGAGCTGAGCGTTCCACTGTCCCATATAAAACAGCTTGCTCTTGCGCTGTTGATGCTGTACTGGACATCGCAGCGATGCGCTGGTGATAGTGGGAACGGGCGCTTGAATGGTACGTCTCGACGGGCTCCGGCAAACTGTTAAGATGCCGTGCCAGATACCCGGCGTACCGTAGCCGGCCTGTGATCGCCAGCAGCTTCGCCAGCCGGCCGGCCGTCGGCACGGAACCAAATGCGCTGGTGAGCGCCTCCAAAACTCTCTTCAAAACCCATTGTCAAAACCCGCGTGCTGCACCTCTGAGCTCTGCAATGATAAAGTCTTCGTATACTGCGAAGCAATAAGTGAGATCTTCAATAAACAACATCAGGAGTTGAAAGAGAAACGTATTCCAAATGTACGTAATTTTTTCAACATTCGGCTTGATGATATCCGACAACCTCTCATTCCGTCTCTCACTCCTCATAGAGCAAGATTGCAAGCACATGGACACTCAGCGATTAACTACAAGCGTTCGATTGCATGGGCCTCTGTTTAACCAAAACACGTGTTCACAGCCCTCGTTTTCCCTTCGAAATTTTCGGAGGACGGAACGGAACGCAGTCTTCACACGGCCTGTCTTCCGTACTCTCACCGACTGCAATGCAAGACTTCTCCAAAACGTAGCGCTACGATCGCCTTCGATGTGCACTCAGACGCTCTCAAAAAATAGCGCTTTCCGGCGGGCATTTACGAATTTTCGGCTTCTTTGATCGTGCTTCCTCTATTGGCGCCGGGTCCCCAAGTTGGAGAAGTCTTTCGGAACAAAGATCGTCTCGAATTCATCAATTTCCAGGATTTCAGAATGGGCTATCTAGGTGATCACTTCGACTGGACGAACGGAGAATATCGCTGACTAGGAATCGCAAGGCACAACAGAAGGAGCGGGCATCATCCGCGCCCAAGTCATCTTCGAAACTTCGCAGTCCAATTTACACAGACTCCCTCATTCTCGAGCGTCTATCAATGCATGATCACGCTTGATTACGCACGCCGTGACTGGTCTTGGCCTCGTCGAAACGCTATAAGTCGTCGACAGGATCGAGGGTCGCCGAACGGCGACCATGCCACCCACTGTGCACATGTATCATCGACACTGGCGGCTTGCTTTAATCTGGTTGTTTCTATATACGACTCCTGCGTTCTCACAGAACCAGACTTTTACATGGTATTTTGCTGGAGTAAGTCTTGTAATTTGCAATTCATAGACAATTTTCTAATATGCTCACAGTCGACTACTCTTCCGGAATGTGGCACCATTGGAATCATTGTGGACACAAGTCCGTTACCAAACAGTACTCAGGTTGCAAGGCCACCCTACTATATGTTGGCGTATGAAGTCAGCGGTATCGCTACTGTGTCCAACATCGGTTCAGATAGCGATGAGCTTTCATGGACTATCAAACATGCATCAGGTACGTAATTTCTCAGGTTCATAAACTAATCGGATGACCTACACCTCCGTGTATTCGTAGGGACACAACTCCTACTACAAGTCGCAGACTCTTTAGGAAATACGGGCGGCGTCGGACCAGCGGTATACAATGTCACCGGTACGTCTTCAACTCATCTCATCAACTTCTAGTCTCCACCGCTAACACGGTATGCTTACGTAGTGGGTGGTGCGACCAACTGTCATTCTTCGACTGAGACTACGCCTATTACGCTCGCTATTGAACCCCCAAATTTAACCGTGTTGCAAAGCTGCGGTCCTTTGGTTCTAGACATTGATGGGGGAACAGCGCCTTATACCGTCTCTTTGGTTGCGACTAATTCGCCGACTGTCAAGAATGCGACGCTTCTAGACACAGAAAATCGATATACGTGGATCAATCAGAGCCCTGGGACAGATTTGATAGGTATGTTTTCTGTTCGGTTGGATATAGGGCGCTACTGAACCGATGTCAAGCCACAGTCAGCGACGCGTCAGTCAGAATTTTTAATACATACGATCTCTGCGCTGATCACATAATATCCCCACACCAGCACAGGAAAGTATTCAAAAAGCACAGGCTTGATCCAGCTGGATGAGCACAATAATGCGACTTGTAATAGCACAAGCTTTGGCGGTCAACAACCAGGTGTACCCGCGCCGAACGTAGCTGCACCAGGTCACACAAATATCGGTGCAATTGCCGGAGGAGTAACAGCGGGCGGACTCGCACTCATCGGCCTAGCACACATTCTGGGCCGTTTCCTTCTCCGCCGTCGTCATGCTACGCCATCATTTACGATCGAAGATCCGCCTGAAAATTATGAGGAACGAAGTGCTGAGGCGGGCCATCATGGGAGTGGTGCTCAGGCTGTCAATCAGTACATCTTGAATGGGTCGAGTGGAAGAAAGTCGACATACATCGAGGGTGTACCATCCGTCACCCTTCAATATTCCCCTCCCGGAACAACAGCCTCGAGTCCATTGGATTCACCTCCTCCCTCGAGCTCGACGTCTTCGTCTTCTGCACACGCATCTAGCAGTTCGGAAGGCATGCTTAAAGCTCAGCCTCTGAGCCAGCCTGAAGCTGTTCGTCCGTTATCAGTCACGGTCTCGCCGACGGTGGAATCTTCCTTCAGATCCCCGATAGTCCTGACCGGACAGACCGCTGGTTCGGAGGTTCAAAGTCAGATCGTCCATCATATGGATGGCAGAGTAGTTGAGACGGATGTTCCACCAGCATATGAGGATCGAATATCCAATGAGCCGAGCTGATGAACCTCGAAGACCGATGATAACGCTTGCGCAGGGCACGCATTTTGTCACGAGCCAACCTGCTTCTTTTTCTTGCTCTCCGACCAAATCGTATATTAGTGTATAACATCTACTTCCAATCGATGTATTAATTATTCCAGATATAGCTTGGGTTTGCGCTACGTAGACTGTCCTTATGTAAACTTGGTTTAGAAGTGCGAACGTGGAAACATGCCTGCTTCCGATGATTACAAAGGAAGTCGGACGGTGTCGTAACAAATTTGTCTATCAATACAGAGCCAGGCCGGATTACGATCCCACCTCCTGAATGCAAAGCATCCGCATGAGATCACACCAGAGCTTGCGTTCCTTCTACTCAGTCGACGATTTTGGGAGATCCGACGACGTAGTCGCAGGCGAATCGACCGACGAGCCCTCTCCGTCATGACCATGAATTCCATTCGTCTTCACCGTCCCATTCGTCATTTTCTCCAATGGAGGTGCCGCATCTCCTTCCCCATTCTCTGTCGGTAAGTCAGACCCCACGTTCGATCCAGTCGCGTCCCCCGCAGCTGGCCCGAACCCATTGCTCATCCCTTGCATCGGCATAGGAGGAGGCGGTGGGGGTGGAGGAGCACTAGGACCAGCGCCATAGGGATTCGAATAGCTCGCAGCAAGCTTCTCCCTCTCCCTCCTCCTCTCCTCTTTCTTCTCCTTCTCAACTCTCTTCCTCTCCTCCCTTTCCTTATTCTGCTCCGATACCCATTCCTCGGCATTATCTACTGCGGACTGTGCGTCTTTCTTGTGTAGGAGGAGGTAGCCTTGGAGTTCGGCAACGGTGAACTCGTGTTGAGGAATCGTTTCGGAGAATCGGAGGGCGTAGTCTTGCACGGACTCGGATGGGGATGAGGACTTTGAGGTAGATTCTGATGACTCGGCTTTCTCGGAGGATGGGGACGAAGGGGACGAAGAGGTGCCTGGGTTCGACGAAGAGGTTTCGGTGAAGAAGGATGTGAAGAGATCGCGAGCTTGATTTTGTGAGGCAGCTTTATATTCGACTTTGACGTCTATACGACCAGGACGAAGAAGAGCCGGATCCAGTCGATCGACGTGATTCGTCTATATACAACCAAAGCTCAGTATATATTCTCTAATGAGAGATGAATTGGCATACCGTGCAGAAGAATATGCGACCTTCCTCTGTTATCAGGGTGGTCAGCCACTATCAGAGTGGAAGAGAAGCAAAGGGTGCTTGCCTGAGCCGACGCCGTCGATGACATTGAGCAAGCCACTGAGGGTAATGGCCGACTTTGGTGGAGGTAGGAGGTAGGGATTCATCATCATTTGATTCTTGGTCATCATCTCCTCTTCTTCGTCCTCTCGCGAGGGGAAGGCACAGTCAATATCTGGAGATCGCATTCGTCAACTTCGGTCCATGGCAATGAAAAGAGTGGATAGTACCTTCGATTAGAAGGATAGAGTGTGATGGAACGCCTGCCACAATTTGCTTCAAAGATCCATCGTTGAGCATGTTCGCCGATAACGATAGTGTGTAGATCTCCAATCCCAATTCCCCGGCTAAGGTGTATATAGTCGAACCTACGTCGCACCTTTAGCACAGTACCAGATCAGAGAACAAAATCTGGACGTACTTTTCCCTGTTCCAGGAGGCCCATACAGAAGATACCCTCTTCGGTGAGGGATGCCCTTGTCAACATACCAATTTCCGCTCTCCAAGAACTCTTGCGCATCAGCCAGTAGCATCGCCTTCGTCTCCTCTTCAAGAATGAGAGACTCCAAAGGTCTCCGATATTTAGTGATGACGCGCGACCAATCTGCACCTCCGTATTGAGCGGCGGATTCATGAATCGTCACGCGGGGCTTTGAGCTTTCGGTGTAGAGGAGTCGGGCGGATTCGACGAGCTCGGTCAGCGTGGACATTCTGAGGCTGTAGACACTGGTACCGCGCATTCGTGATCAGAAACCTCGACACTGAAGAGAGAGGAGGTGAACGTACGTCAATGACATCCCGCCTCCCGTGGACTGTCTTCCATACGGACCAAAAGTCGTCTCCCCTTGTGTCCTATTGATCTCGAACCAATAACCTTTATATTTGAATAGATGCGGCGCGCCATATTGTGGCACGTATTCCGCGTTGCCGAGTATCTGTCCGCCATCGCCGCCTGTAGGAAATGGGAGCTCAGGGAATCCAGGTCCCATGGGCGGTGCCAGTGTAGAGTTAATGCCCCATTTACGTTGAGAAGAACGCGCTGCGACTTGGAAATCTCGTGATTTCTCCCATACACGTTCTTCGGTGAGTAAGAGCATGAGCCATTCGTAGGCTTGATCGCCTTCTCTGAAGGTGGCGGTCATTGAGAATCCTGGAATTGAATGATTAGATTAATACAGCATAGAATGAAATGAATGAGGCGTACGAATTTTGAATCTCTCCATGGCCCAATACATGAATCTCCTTCCGAACTCAACGATGGATCCAAGAACGAGCAATCGCAAAGAGTCGTAGACATAAGGAGAGTGCATCACACTTCCCAAAGGTCCCATTCCAAGACCAAGACCAATGATCCAGTTAAGTAGCGTGCTCGCCATGTTCCCAATAAATGCTTTCCGGGTCGAGGAGGCTTCGAGGAGGCGAAATTTGTGAGCGTTGCTCGTGAGGTGGCCGCAGTCGTAGACGTCGAGCAGTTAAGTATTAAAAGCAATACCCCACAAAGATCAGTGAGTCAATCGTCCGATACAATTTTGTTCCGGGTTGTACAACTGGAGGCAATGTTAATGGTCGCCGGCGCCTTCTCATGATTCGGTTCGCCTCGAGGCCTCGTTGCAAAGGGAAGCCTTGTCGGAATAAACCGAGCCATTGATCCCGTTTAGGTTGGCTTGTAAGAGCCAGTTAAAATATTCATACACTCTGTGTTGTAACTCATCGCTATCCATGCTCAAATGAAGTACAGTGCAACTATTGATGCAGTCAGTATCAACTTGGAGCTCATCCTCTACAGCCAGGAGAAAATTGCAGGGCTGAGTGAAGGGGATTTAATCTAAAGCGGTCCCGAATCCAGACTTCTATCGCAAGACTGACTAGTATGATCGCAGCAGCTCCCGAGCGCTGCGCAACTGTGTGTTTACTCTTTTAGATGCCAAGTCTGTTGAAGATGACCAATCCTCTTGAGTATGAACTCGTCTCCACACGTTGGTTCACAGCCCCACGGGCCCACGCCAGATTCCAATACCGGGTACTGAATAGCAATCCCTATATGTAGGCACAGCTGTACAGTTCACCGTCTTGTTGAAGGATAGCAGTGAAAAATCGGGAGACGACACCCGCGAAGGTGAGATAAACGAGTCAAGTACCCCTGCCGAGTTTTTCGTCTTCAGAGTTATCCCCAGCGACACGCCGTGATGAGCGATTATCATCACCGACAAGCGCATTACTGGTCAGATGCGCTCTTGAGCCTAAGATGACGGGACGACGAACGTCCTGAGCCAGTAGAAGTTTCGAGAGGAGAAATAGGTGTGCTTCGTTTGGACGATATAGTTCGGTTTGTTTCCCAACAGCTTACTGAGAGAGCTGATATTTCAGTGAAACCAGAAGGTCCACATGTTAAATGCCACATCGCCCAGGCACAGATTGGTCGAATTCGTCAGAGTAGGCGAAGAGATTAAGGAAGAAGGCGCAATCAGGAAGACGATCAAGAGCGTTGACTTGCTGAGCATGTGGTCTGGAAACGTAGAAGCAGTTCCTCTATTGATATTGCTCACGGGAAGTGATGACGGCGTAAGACAGGAGGTACGAGCCTCCGCCCTATTGCTTTCCGAATACGCAGAACGCAGAGTTGAATATCTGCAGGACATCAGCGGCACTAGCAACTCTTCATCCGCGTTCTCTTGATGAGGATTTCGTAGTCCATCTGTCACGCCAGTGGGGGACGTTCGAAAGTTCTGAGGAGCGAGGCAATCAACGCAGTCAGTGAACGGGGGGATGACATTATATTCAATCGCATCATCAGCGGAGTGCAGCCTCCAGCTAGCAATTCACTAACGAAACTCCAAGTCCTCGCAGGCTGACAGGCGATGATTAGCCCTATACATGTCTTTCTAGACGCCCGGTGCGTATACTAGTATTCGTGATTGGCATTCACGGTTCATCTGGTTCACATCTTCACGTCTGGATGGCTTTGAGTAGCAGCTATGAGACCTCGTAAAATATTCTTGTTAATAAAAGTGACGACTTCGACCAGCACAATATGCAACACTGCAGCGAACGAGGCGCAAGGAAAGCAAATGGGCAAGATTTACGCATATCGGCGGTTGCCGGTGCCACGTTGCACTTTTCTTTGCTACAGAAACATCGACATCTCTGGGACAACTCAGGCTGTCGATGTACTCCCACATTTAAAATATCTGCACGTCCTATGTTCTCGAAAACAGAACGTCGACCGAATTCCAGTCGCTAGATACTGGTGCTTATGCAGCATCAAGCCCTCTACCTCGAATGGGCAACCTCGCATCATTGCCAGCGCGGCATCGGAGAACTCGCAGGGTCATTACTATCAGTGCCCTACCGAAGACCAGTACATGGGTTTGCCATCCCTTCTTTGTGATCATATCCTGCTTTTAACTTGCCGAAACCAGGATTTCACGTCGGCGCCCCGACAACGCGAACTGTCAACATGAACTCTTTTCGAAAATAGGCAACATGCCGCCAAAGCAGATATGATTACTGGCTGTCAGTACGCTGCTGTCTGCATAAGCCACCTTCCAAGATTGCCCATTGTTCCTTGATCAAATCTCGGAGGTAAAATCCATTTCTAGCATTTGACGGAGTCGTCTGATGTTGATCTTAGGTCCAACTTTATCAAAGCCAACGGAACAGCGGCCTTGGATCAGCGATGCAACGAGGTCGAAGGATCGCCCTTATCGCATCAAGATACCTAGAAACTACTTTCTTCAGTGGTCTAATCGACTCAGGGGCAGATCATGGCTTACAATGTTAAATCAATTCAATCATCGCTATACACTGCTCTGCTCTATCAAATGGCTCTATTGGCGGGAACGCCACGAGTGAGACCAGACTTCCAATTGCCCATCATCACTTGTCCCTTTATATCGATTACATTAGGTTGTACTGGTAGCTTCCGAAGACCGAAAGGGGCGTCGATGGATCCGAAATTGCACCCGAATCCCATCGATGTTGGCCAACAGATCATCCCATTACACTGATGATAGACCTAATGATAGCGCTGATGTACTGCTGTAAATTAGGAGATGCGCTATCTTCGCGCCAATGACATGGAATTTTCTTGATAAAATTCGTTCCTGAAGATCGCGCAAGTGGCCGCAATGACCGTGAGCTTTTTCGCGCGCCGCGCCGGCTACGAAACCTGTCCTGATTACATGTGCGGGATCTTCTGGCTCAACTCTTCCTGAAAACTTCAGGGGGGTCTTGTGATGGCACTATCTGACTCGAGTACACATCGGTACTATGGCTGTTGCTTCGGAATCTAGTTGAAGCCGTCGATCAACACGAGTGCAAAAGGCACATTGGCATCACGACACATCACTTGGATGTACCGCCGACTATATACTAGTGACCGGTGCTTTGAGGAGTGGACTTCCTTTCGCTTCTCTAGGCTATTGACTTGCCTATCCGCTGTGCGGTCTCCGCCTAACACAAGTGTACGGGTACGAGGAATAATTATCCAGCTTACGTTCCATCATCCAAGTGAAATCGACGAACGGGACGGGTATGAGCGATCCAGGCTCAGACCCACGTTATCCCTTCGGATTTGATCTCGGCCCTCATCCTCGAACTCTCCAACTCATCTGGTTCTCCTTCCTGATGGTCGGTCAAGCTGGACTTGCTCTTTTTCTATTGACATTATTTTTCTCAAAATCGCTCGCTCCTCGACTTCCGGTCTTTTACAACTTTGTATTACTGTCATTCTTTGGAACCCCCGTGTATCTTATCCTGTACGATTTTCCATTCACTGTATCTTGTTCTGTAGAGGACTGATCGAATATATAGGTTTTATACTGGAGAATTTATGAACACCCGTCCTCCTTACGCCCAGTGTCTTGTGCAAGCCGTTATGAAGCACGGAATAGACCCAGCGTGAGTATTCTTCCAAAATGCTTCTCCAAGCCTCTGTAGCGGCAAAGATCGATTATCAACTTTGTCAGATTCATTCTCTCCTCACTCTTGCTAGTCATAGAGGTGATTACTAAGTTCTGGTATGACACGTTGCGAACTAATGTCAACCTAAATATAGACCTGGAAAAGCCTAGTCCGTGGACCCCGCGAACGGACACATTCCCCATCTCGTGGATGGATTGTGCGTAGCAAGCGTCCATAATTCTCCTTTCCACCTAGCGCATCTCAATTTCCGTCCTAGATGCTCGCTTTGCCATACCTCAATTTCTTGCTCTTCGCTATCCCTGCCGCCTTAGTGAGTATGAATGTTGTAACTTCCTTCCCAAGTTGACCTTGATTCTATAGATTGGACTGTATTTTCCCGATGAGGTCAGTCACGGAGGGCATTCATTTTTCTGCACCATTGTGAATGATACCTTGTATGTCGCTTTCCCCGATTTCGTGTTCATGGTGGCGAAGAATTACCACTCACCTTCCTCCAGTGGCGCGATTCTGTCTCTCGAGGTCGCTTTGATCGCCATTGGAACTCTCATTTGTCAAGGTATAAATTTCAATATAGTTCATTCTGCCAAAGTAACGCTAACGCCATACTCTTGACAGTTGCCATTTGGACGGTGTTGTGGAAGCGTCGAAAAGTGACCCGAACCATGGGCGTACCTTCTTCTCTGGATACGTCTCAGATTGTACGAATCAGCTTCTTCAACGTCTGGGAAACCATAGGGTGCGAGTCAATCATTCAGTGATTTTCCAATGATTTGCTCGACGAATGCCAACAGACTGCTATTGAATTCGGGGGCAATCGTCAATACACTGGGCAATACCTTGATCGCCTCGACATTCCTTGCAATTAGTGAGTCTGTCCTAAATTGACATATAACTTACGTATTTATTTTCTCCCTCCTCGTGCTTCAAGTACCTTTGTCTGTTTTCTTGGTCTTCGCCTCGCAAAAGGTACATTCATTGTGTTAGAACCCACTGCAATACCTATTGAGGTGGATATCTAGGACATATTGAGAATATGGTTTCCATTCTTTTTCCGACTCCCCGACTCTTCAGAAAAAATTAGGCCAGGTGTCATAGTGCTTAATATCTGTAAATAGCAGGTTATAGCCAATATAGCTGAAATAGCTAGCCCCCCTCCTAGTCCAACTTCAATAGCTTTGGGGTGGACCTAGTGAGGCATTGAATAGGGAGAAAATAGCCATGGCACTGAGCTATCAATTTGATATTTTACCCTATATAGCTCAAGGCAGGATCTATCATTGTAATATCATTTCACTATTTTGTCTACAGGGGGCAGCTATTCCGTGGCTATCTGGCAGCTATTTTCGTGCTAAATAATTACTATGAATTGCTGTGATAGTGCCCCCAAAATTTCAGGCACATCCACAGTCAATAGCATTAATTGAAATATTCAATATAACCCTTGTTTCAGTCAGAGAATCCATTTGATTGACAACTACTACTCTCCAAAACACAAACAAATGATACAAAAGGTCTCAGAAGAGTAGTGAACAGAATTACAACCGACTCGGCAATTTGACACTTTCCAGGTAACAATTTGAGTAGAGTTCCAAAGTCCAGTCACGACTGGACTTTTTCCAAAATTCCTCGTGACTGGCAACTGCGACC
>KV419433.1:92120-130584 GCA_001630475.1 Sistotremastrum niveocremeum HHB9708
GGATAGGGTCCGGATCTGGGTTTCGGTTTTCGAGATGACCAAACCTGAGGGTCCGGATCACGGATAACCTGTGGGTGAGCCGTGTTCAGCCCTACCCTACGTCGTCTACACCCGCGACATCATTGCCGTCATCCGCCACCTTTTCAATAAGCCGGCTTATGCCAATTGCATGACGTATGGCCCCGAAGAACACTATGCCGACGAAGCATGCACCGAGAGACTCTATAACGAGATCCACACGGGAAAATGGTGGTCACGCACCCAGGTCTGTAATTTTGAGTTCAATTCAGTTTATTGCATTATATTAATATTTTGTCTACAGGCAAAAATTGGCAAAGGCACCGTTGTCCCCATCCTCATAAGCACCGACAAGACCACCCTCACTCAGTTCTCCGGTGATCATACGGCGTATCCCGTATACTTATCTATCGGGAACATCGACAAAGAAACGCGGAAGAAGCCCAGTTCCGGTGCCTGGGTATTGGTTGGGTATTTGCCTACCGGCAAATTTGATGAAGACGACGACATCAGCGACAACGCAGGCAGAAAAGCACGTGCCCGCCTCTTCCACGCGTCTATGCGTGTACTCCTCGAACCCCTCATCGAAGCCGGCAAAAAAGGGATATTACTAGTCGATCCCAAAGGCCGCACTCGACTTTGTTACCCTATCCTCGCCATCTATCCCTGCGACTACCCCGAGCAAACGCTCGTCTGCGCTACGCGCTACATGGCATCATGCCCGCGATGTCACAGCAGCAAGGACGACTATACCGACAATGTTAAAGGCTCGGCCCGTAACGTCGATAGAGCTCCTATCGGATCGGATGATCCGATCCGATCCGACGGATGCGTACGTCGGATGCCGGATACGGATGGGCCCAAAAGCGCCTGCCCATCCGCCGGATTAGCATCCGTGAAATCCGACTCATCCGCCGGATTGTGATAGGTCAGTTAGCCGAGACAAGCGCTCATCAGGGAGTCGCTTCTATGAGCCCCGGCTACGGTTTTGCAACATTGCCCAAACTTCTGAGCTTTGTGAGGGCGATATCTTCCATAGTTTGCCTACATCTTTTGGTCTCGGGATTATCCTGTGTAACTGTATAGCTCAATATATTCAATTTCCGACTATTTACTCTAGTTTGTCCATCCCTTGTGCAATTTTTCTTCAAAGGAGAGACATGCCAACTGCAGATGGAGGGGAGTTCGCGCATGACTCAGACTATTCTTTCTACAACTCTCCGTCCTCCAAGGATCCATTGAACAAAAAGCGACCTTCTGAAACAGCCGAATTTCGACCAGAAGCATCTGAGACAGAATCCGACACATCGGAAGGTGAACCTGAAGAAGAGGAGTTAGGCCGCGGAAGACGAAAGAAAGACGACGCACGCTTTAAAGAAGCTCTTGCTAACGAGAAGGAACCCAACACACAGCAAACAGACAAAGGCAAGGGAAAAGAGGGCCCACCTAAAGCAAAAGCAAAGCCCCGAGGGCTCCATCCATCTCTTGCCGGCGACTCAAATCCGAAGAACTTCAAACGGAAACAGCTTGGGAAGGTCAGTCAATATAATGTCATTGTTGAAAGATGTTGGCGCTCACCGTTTCACAGTCCAAATCCCCGATTCGGCCATCGTCGAGAGACGGATCGCCAGGGCCACCAAAAAAGAAGTCGAGAAAGGACAAAGCAAACAGTCATCGTCAAGTGAATGCCAAAGCGGGATCGTCGAGAGCGAAGAGTACGAGTGACGGAACGGGGGGTCAGACCAGCCAAAACAAGGAGAGTGCCACGGCCGATACAATCGACCTGACGCAAACTCAGGGTCAGTCATTTCTTATCAGGGCATTCATAACAATACTCACCTTCTCTCAGACGATGATAACAGCAATGACCATGAAGACGACGCGCCACACAACGAAAACGTCCCACATCGCAAGGTCCCGTCCGGTCACTCTCTGCCAGCGCATCGGTTGGATATGAAACATCGAGCTACAAAGAACAACGCAGCTGAGCACCGTGATTTCAAAAAGAAAAATGCACTTATCTATCATTTCTTGGATGTGGAAGATATAGAGGACAAGGAGGACGACGGGACGGTGGTCATCACTCGCTTCCTGCGATGCGGTATCTGCAATGCAAACGGCGAGCGGAAGAGATGGATCGTGAATAAAAAGGGCGGTGGCTCAACTAGCAACTTTCACAACCATATGAACAAGGATCATCTCAAAATCTGGACGAAGGCGATGGAGCTCGACAACATGATCATGGGCGGGGCTGCTTTAGCGGCTCCTGCCGATCTTTCGAGGTACTACTCGCAGGTGAGCGCTTCCTACGTTATGTAAGAACTTGACTGACCTCCCACGACGACGATGCTCTCTTCATCAGGAATTCGACATGGACGTTCTGTACGAGCATATCGTGCGCTGGATGGTAGTCAAGCACAAGCCTTTCAAGGAGATTGAAGACGATTATTTCAGGAAGATAATTACTTACGGACGCAAGGGGGTGAGGGTGATCGGGGCCGACGCGATGAAGAATCGTATCATCAAGTTTGCTGGCGAACTCGACAAATGGATGATCGATTACATGCAGGTGAGTCGTTCCTTCTGCAGTGATCCACAGAAATGCTTACCCGATCTCAGAAAAATGCCGGCAAGGTTGCTTTCGCCACGGACGCATGGACCTCGCCCAACAACCTCGCCTTCCTATGCATCGTGGCGAGTTGGATCACTGAGGATTGGAAGCTAGAAGAGTGTACCATCGACTTTAAGCAGTTACACGGGGCTCACGAAGGCAAAAACCTCGGCAATTCCTTCATGCAATCGCTGAAGCAGGCCGGCTTGACGGACAAGGTGCGAGGTTCATCTCTTCTTCTCACTGTCTTTGAACTGACATTTATCAACCAAGTTTCTCTCGCTTACGGCCGATAATGCCAGCAACAACGGCACGTTGATCAAGGAGGTCGCTGCTCAGCTCACCCAGGCTTTCAAAAAATCCCCCATCGTTCGTCAGCATAAAACTCCCATCGAGCCCATCGATCCCGACAAACTCACCATTCGCTGCCTCCCTCATGTCATACACCTCGCCGTCCTCGAGTTCTTAAAAGCAGTCTCGGCGATCAGTGACGATGAAGCTCAAAACGCGTCCTTTGAGCCGGTTAAGATGACGGTACAAGAAGCAGAGGGTATTGCTGCAGAAGATCCCGGCTCCTCTCCCGCAGCTAGTCTCCCGGAGCCGTTCGAGGTTGCCAGCATCGCTAATATATTATACAAGGTGCGTACACTGACCATTCTATTCAACGACGACTGGTACTGACATTCACACCTATATCCAGATACGAGCTATTGTGAAACACATCCGATCATCCCCTCAACAAAATGAGGCCTTCCGCCAGCAAGTCGACCGGCTCGACGACGCCATCAAGCAGGCGATCGAAGCCCTCAGGGAAGAGGCCGAGGATCCCAATGACCCCTCGCTCCCCAGATTCCTTTCACGGAAGGAAAAGGGGCTCATACTCGATGTGGCAACTCGCTGGCACAGCATGATGTTCATGCTTGTGCGAGCGAGCGAGTTCAAAGATGTGAGTATTGCTGTGATGTCTTTATAAGTGTGATAAACTGACTGTATCTCTTGATCTATGTAGGCTATTGATGCTCTCTGCGGAGATCTCAATCGACCATTCTATGCGGAGTACAAGATGTCGAAGGACGAGTGGAAATTAGTAGATGCGATGGCGGGCTGGCTTGAGGTGCGTACCGACCGTCTCTTTCACGATGATTACTGACTTCGCCTTCACATTCTGTTAGATATTTCAAGGAGCGACTACGCTGATGTCTCACAACAAGAGAGCTACGCTATCCTCCACCCTCGGTGCCTATGTCACCCTGATCAAATATACACGCACTATCGAAGCCGACCCCGTTGCGCAAGCTAACCCCAACGTCCTACTCGGTGCCCAACTCTGCCGCGACAAACTCCTCAAATACTTTGACCTCGCTTCATACGAAAGCGAATATTATTACTTTGCTTGCGGTAAGTCGAAGCTGTATCTTGTTCTTTCGTCAACTCACAAACATGCACAGTTCTGGATCCCACGGTCAAGATGTCGCTCTTTGATCAACATCGTGACATGTTCGACGATGAATGGAGAAAGGGATGTCACGAATCCTTTGTCGAGATCTTCAACAAGGAGTATCGGACCTCACCCAGCAAGTCCGTCACCGGATCCCGTCCTGCCCCCGTCCTCCCTCGAAACTCTTTCGAGCGTCTCTTGCATCAAGATCGACCTGCAGCCATCTCTGGACCGGCTGTCGACGAATTGGCAACATATCTGGAAATGCCTCGAGCTGATCCGCTCGAGTGGAGCCCCTTGGAATGGTGGAGAGAAAATGATTACAGGTTCAAAGCTGTGGCGAGGATGGCACGCGATTATCTCGCAATCCCAGGTGCGTACTTTTTCGACTTTTTTTGTCTTTTATTCTGCTAACATCGATGCTTGCTTTTTATTATTCAGGATCGTCTGTCAGCGTGGAACGATCGTTCAGCAGTGGCCGCGATCTTGTCTCGATCCGCCGTGGCTCCCTCAAGGGTAATACCATTCAGATGCTGATGAAAGCTCGAGGAATTATATTGCTGCAAGACCGCTTGAGTAATCAAAAGAAGCCAGAATATATTGTTCTCGACGATGTAGTACAAGATTAAGATGTATTAGGGTAGATATACAGGGTGAAGTCTCAGGAAGTACAATCCGAGGCTACTGCACCCACAATCCGACGGATTGACGGATATCCGACGGATGGAATCCGGCCGGATGCGGATCAGGGCTCAGAGCAAGAGAAACCGACGGATGGTAATCCGTCGGATCGGATATCCGATCCGATAGGAGCTCTAAACGTCGACGAGACCCTTGAAAAACTGCGAAAGGCCGGTAAATGTCACACAGAAGCGTCCGCAATGACCCATCTCGATCCCACCAAGCTCCTCTACGTCCCTCAACCCTTCTGGGCCAACTTCCCTCACTGCAATATCCACCGCATCATCACCCCCGACATCCTCCATCAGCTTTTCCAGGGTATGGTCAAACATGCCATCGCCTGGCTTACCCTCATCGTCTCTCAAGTCGAGCTGGACTCTCGTTTCAAGCGCGTCCCTCCCGCTCATGGTTGTCGACATTTCCCACGAGGCATATCCATCCTTCAGAATGCGTCTGGTGCCGAGCATCGTGATATCGGCAAGCAGATCATGGGATGTCTAGTAGGATGCGTCGACGACGACGTACTTCGAGCCACGCGAAGTCTTCTCGACTTTGTGTATCTTGCTCAGTACAAGTCGCATAGCAGCGAAACTCTTCAATACCTTAAGGACGCGTTGACGCTGTTTCATCAAGAGAAAGAAGCATTCAATCGGTTTGGTGGTCGCCCAGGTGCGTTAGTTATAAATTATACTGTTCTATTTGCACCTTCTGACATACACATTCATACAGAATTAGGGCCTGACTTCACTTACCCCAAACTCCACGCCCTCCAACACTATATTGAATGCATCGAGGACTACGGTTCGACTGACAACTACAATACTGAAACCACCGAGCGACTCCACATCAACTTCGTCAAGACCGCATACGAACATTCAAACAAGAAGCATTACATCGCGCAGATGATCATCTGGCTCGACCGCATGGAACGTATACAGCTATACGACGACTACATCACCTTCAAATTACACGGAGCATTTGAGAGACCATCACTATAGTGGACCGTGTCAACAAAAAATAAAACCCACACACACGGACCTTAAATTTCCTTATTTGGGACTTAATTTTCTGTGTGCGTGTAAAAACATGCTGTGTGTGCGTAAAAACTGTCTGTGTGTGCTGAAATGCTCATATTCAAGTATCTTGATAGTAATTCCACACACATGGCATTTTCCACGCACGCATGACATTTTTCCACACACATGGGGATTTCACACACACACGTTGCCAAGTATTACACACCCAGTTTTTTTTTTGTGCGGCTTGATTGTTTGAACACACGAGGCAGATATTTTTGTGCAAGATACAGCTGCAGTTTCTCACACAACAGCCCTCCACACACACACAAAAAAAATTGTTCACACACACACACACACAACAGTGAAAATCCACACACAACAGTAATTCCAGTTTCAGTGATTCACACAAATGTTTGACATTAAGAGGAATATATTGTAAGAGGCAGCCTGGCTGGTATGCTATGCTACATGAGGATGAGATTATCATCAGGTTGCTCTCTAGGGGCAAAAATGGGACTAAATGCAGGTGAATAATATAACAATGAATGAATGAATGAATGAATGAATGAATGAATGAATGAATGAATGAATGAATGAATGAATGAATGAATGAATGAATGAATGAATGAATGAATGAATGAATGATTGGAGACATGAATAGAATGAGTGGAAGAATAAATGAATGGGTGTTCAGACAATCAGATGCAAGAAAAAAGAGAGAATTAGCTGAGAATACTATATACTATCCAGATGACATGACTTAGATGGACCTAGAACGATGAGACAATTGAGTGGATGTAGGGGGCAAGTTGGCCAGGAGGTCTGGCAAAGCCTCGAGACGCTCTGGGTGGGGATCAACTGAAGAATAGGGGGGCAGGTTATCTTCATCTTCATCATCTTCATCATCAGTATCATCAGTGACTACAATGACCTGAGACTCTGGTGAAACTGAATGAGCCCTTGTGACAGGCGACGGAGGAGCAGGTGAGGGTGATGGTGATGCAGGAGGAAGATGAGGAGTGGTGCTGCGACTACGAAGAGTTCTGGTTGGGATGTCGATGGTGAAGTTGGCCCTAGAAGTAGAGGCCCTGTGGAACACGTCTTGCAGGGAACCCAATGACTGGTCACTGAGAGCCTGCTCGACGTCCTCCTCTTCGCCCTCTTCGTCCTCCTCCTCTTCTTCTTCCCAGTCAAAGTCGTCATCTTCGACATCCACTTGCCGGCCCTTTCCCTTGTTTTTTGACTGGGAGAGGAGATCCCCATCCAGTTCTGAGTTGAAATTAGCTAAAATAATGAAATATATATCAATAACATACCATCATCTCCATCATCAGTGATCTTCCATTCCCTTCTTGGTTCAGAAGGAATGGGAATAACTGATCCTGAAACAAATAAATGAAAAGGAGGAGACAGCTAAAAAAGGGAAGACTCACTGAGGACAATAGTATGAGGGGCACGGCAATGCATGTCCAGATAAGCAAGGTCATAGATAAACTGGTCTGCCGAGATGTCATGGACCAACTCGTTCTGTAATTTCTGAACAACGACGAGCTCCCAGCCTGGGGTAAAGGATGTGCCACCTTCAACATTGGCTCTAAGCCAGTCGCGAGGGATTGGGAGCTGGTCCAGAGCCCAGGCGATGATGGCGGTGGGGGTCATGCTGGAGTCGATGGACAGTTGGCCACCATCGACAGCTGAGTAGGTGGCTAGTTGGAATGACGCAAGCTTGAGGATGTCTTTTTTGGTTAGACGAAATGGCAGTCGACGTTGACCAGCCTATGCAAGAAAGTTAATTTAATATTTATGATATTTATGATGGAAAGGAAGAAGTCAACTCACTGGGTTGGGGAGGAGAACAATTGCAAAGACAGGCTTGACTTTGGGGGCCTTCTGAGAGGCAGTGCGACGCCTTGGCACTGTCTTAGGTAGGGATCGACTAGAGTCTCGCGCGCGCGATCGACTGAGTTCGGCAGCCAACTCGGCCTGAGGAGTGAGAGTGGACGGGGTGGGAGTATTGATGGGAGGGGCAGTGCTGCTGCTGGCTGCTGCACTGTCGGCAGCATGGGCCTCTTGAGCCAGACCCATGAGTGTTGTCCAGGTGGACGTAGCTCGTCTCTTCTTCGGACGGGCGACAAATTGGCCAGCCTCGTTTCGAGGCAACTCGGAGTTGTCACCAGGGGTGTCGACAGTTGAGTCTGTTCTGGGCCTTTTGGGAGGCTGCCTAGAGCTGGCTGGGGAGTTGTTCTGTTGCTGAGACATTGAAAAGAGTGGACGGTTTGCAAAGGAGTGAGATGGTTGAAGAGAAAATTTTATTGAAAGTCCGACAGGCTCTGGGAAGCCTTGTTAAAAGATTACATAATACTATTCGACAAGCTCTGCAGAAAATCCCCAAAGACTGGAGATACGAGCAAGTCCTTCTTCTACTGCTGCAGCATCTGCTGACAACATGGCAGAGAAGGTTGAATGGTTGATGGCGGCACTGTAGCAAGGGTGTTGTCGATGGTTGCGAAAATGACGGAGGATGTTGGTGCCGTCCTCCGGATTCTCTGGGAAGTAAAGACGGATCATCATACCCCAGAACACTCTATCCCACTCCCTGTTACACTCCTCAACCCTTCCACAAGCATGCTGAACAATGCTTGGTTTGCTGTGCAAGGCTTGACGATGTGCCTCCTCGACGGCACCCCTCATTTTGAGGATCTCCAGAAGGAGCTCTGGGCCCAGGAGCTGGGTATCTTCAAGAGTAAGTTGTTGGAGGGGAATGGAGAAGACGTCAAGTACAGAGTCGATAAACCAAGAATCGATGTGGTGATCGATGGTGAAGCGAAGTCGTTCGGTCGGTCGAAGGATGTTGCTGTCCCCAACAGCTGTCATGGCATCCAGTATACCCTGTCCAAACTTATATGTGCTTGCTATTGCAAGCACATGAAGCCATCCTTGGGGAGAATTGGGTGCTCTGCAATAAAATTTTGAGAGGTCGTACGACTCGAAATCAATTGCACTCACTGAAGACGACTTTGATACCCCAGAAAACTGTTCCAACTGGCTGCATCCTCCTTCAGCTTAATGGGGTCACTCTGCTTCTCCCACATGTCTTTGAAAGACGTCGAGAGATGACACAGAATCTGGGCAGAGTAATCGTACACTGTGGGAGCATCCCCAATCTACAGCCACATTTGTCATGTTGAAAGAGTCTTCATGATCAGTGGAACTCACAGTGAATCTCAGTGCAGTCTTAGTATGGTGCAGCTCGGGCAAGTTGAAGCTGTGGTGACGGGTCGATGGATGCAGCGGGGTGCCTGGTGCTGTCGACGGTGTTGGATTCATTGGGGCTGTGTGGTACTGGGATGGTGGAGGCAGATCTAGAGGAGCCTCTGCCACATCCGAGGCTTGACCAGGAGTCCAAGACGGTGCAGAGTTCAGAGGCATGGAGTACGGCGAACAACGTTGCAGCCAGCAGGTGTCGGAGATTCAAATTGATTAGATTTGACTTTGTCGATTTGACTTGATTCAAATGCCATTCACTTTGTATCCCTTTCCTGAGCTTCCAGAGCATGAAAATAATAGGGTGGAGGCTGGATATGAACGAATCAAGACAGTCTATGATCGGGGAAGCAGGTACCTAGCACAGGAGGAGCCTGATCCTCTACGGATCAGAGTTACAGCTGACGAACTGATGGATCTGGACGATCTTATGGACGCACTGGTGCAAGAGGTTGCAGATGATGAATGGAGTCGCCTGTTGGCCAGATCTATAGTGTCGATGGATGTGGCACTGAGATCAGCAGCCGAACAGATGAGCACCCAGTATCCCTTTTTTATTGTGTGTCGTCCGAGTGAATTGTCTGAGTTATCCTCTGCAGTGCCCGAGAAAACAATGAGCCAGTTGGGGCCATCACATTGGTCCGAACAGGCCAACGAGGAAGGCCAAAGAAGCACATAGACGAAGACATTCTCCGGAACATGCTGGCTCCCCATCGAAAGACCACTATCCAAGAGGTTGCCGATCGACTCAATGTTCATCGGAATACTGTCTTGAACTACATGAAGTCATACGGCATACATCGGCAATACAGTACCATCTCAGATGAAGCTCTGGACCAAACGATACGGGAATATAGGCTCTATCGACCCGATTCTGGCATTCGATATGTCCACGGCTTTGTTCGAGACAAAGGGTTTCTGGTCCAGAGGGAACGGATCAAAGATGCTCTCAAACGAGTCGATGGAGTGGGTGTACAGCTCAGACGAACGAATACTATTCAACGGAGACACTACGAATCGGATGGTCCCAATCTAGTCTGGCATATGGATGGCCATCACAAGCTTATTTTGTGGGGCATTGTCATCCATGGCATGATCGACGGATTCTGCAGAACAGTGAGTCATTTATTTTTGGTCATTATAGACTCAACAGAGCACAACGCAGATTGTTGGTCTTGAGGCTAGCTGTACGAATCGAAGCTCCCAAGTTTTGAAAGTCTTTCACAAGGCCATTGCTACGTACGGAAGACCTTGTCGAGTTCGTGGAGATAAGGGAGGAGAGAATTTCAGAGTTGCATTAGAGATGTATGAAGTTCGAGGAGTTAACAAAGGATCATACCTGTTTGGAACGTATGCCTCTGCCTTTTTGCTTTTGGTCCCAACTTGAATTTCCTAGGTCCACACATAACACAAGAATCGAACGGATTTGGAGAGAACTTGGCAATCAATTCGGTCGAAGGTGGAAGGCTTTTTTCTTGGTGCTTGAAGGACGTTTCAGGCTTGATCGACATAATCCCCATCATCTCTGGCTGCTAAACTGCCTTTTTCTCAATGATATTCAAATGGACTGTGAACTGTTTGTGACGGAATGGAACAACCATGCAATCTCAACTCCTGGTGTCGGCGATAAGTCCCCTTTGGTATGAAACATTATTTAATTTGTATCAAACCTTATTTATGATTTATGTGTTCAGGACTTGAGGGCATGGGGTGTGCTCAGAAATGGGTACATCCATGAAGAAGAAGATGATGATTTTGTCGACGAGAACACAGCTCAACATTATTTTGGTCAGTTTTATGCAGAAAGAAGCAGCACTCGTCGCGACTTTGAGGAGTAAGACAAACACCAATCTTTCATTTTTTACTCTGACAAATACAGAGATGATCTACCCACAGAAGGAACTGAAGACACAGACATCGACGAGCTCGATTACAACTTGGCACAAAATTTCACCACCGAGCGACGCAAAGTCCCCAGAATCGTTTGTCCATTCAGCGAGCAGGTCATTGATCACCTCATGAATGCCATTGATGCTGCTACTGAAGAGGACTACACTCCTCCGGACTATGGTTTTTTTGAGGGAGAACGACGGTATGAGCCATGGGAGGAGGAGGTGTATATTGCAGTTAATCGAACGGACGTAGCGATCTCTCTTCCAGCAATGGTTTGGCTTCCAAGAGCTGCCATATGGCTTAGAGGTGTTCATTTTATGACACAGTTACTTGTTGCTCAGTAATATACTCCTTACAATAGCTTTCGTCAATTATCAGAGGTAGTGTGACTTGTGTCACACTCATTGTGGGCCACAACGAGTTTGTGACAGTGACAACGGATCGACCGCACAGTATCAGTGACTCAAAGTCCATGTATATCAATCTAATTACAGATAAATAATGTATCCTGCATGTTCAATACCCAAGTAATGGTCAACAGTCGGCTGTCACACTCGTTGGAGGCTCCAACGAGTTTAGCCGACGACCAACGGAGGTCGTCGGACAGACCAACGGAGGTCGTCGGACAGGTGCTCGGACTTTCCCAGTTGGGTGGGGGGATTATCTAATGAATTTCCTTTTATGGTAAGCGATCGTACTTCGGAGTGTCATGACCTGTGACTTTTCCAGATTTATGTATATATGCTACTTTATTAAATTATTCTAAGGCTGTCCCTACTCTACACTAATCAAAATATAATCCATACTACTGTTCTACACTATTTACACTAATTATAAGATGCAAGATCATAATTCTGTTAGAGGAATCAGAGATCGAAAGGGAATAATGAATAAATGAATAAAATGGACTTACGTCGTTCGACTAGCATTATCCGAGACTCAGACCCTTCCTATTCTTCACATCCATAATAGAAGTCTTGATCCAAAGGGTGAACCGACGAGAATAGAATGCTATAGCCCCCTGAACCAACCGGACTCACACAGAAACCTAAGTCACATGGAATGGCCCGGCGAGAACGCACTCCACATGAACATAAGCCCTGCTCCCCATAGGGACTCAGAAAGTAATAATACTAACCCAGGCTCGGCGAGCCCAGGCCCTGAGGGATTGTAGCAGGGGGTGGGCACCGATAGGGAATTTTGAGGCCGAAGACCTTGCTCTCCCCTACCATTGGCCCCACCCCACAGCTGTCCAGCCCGCCAAACGCGGATTAGTTACGTGTAGAATAAGTATATATACGCACCTGAATTTTATTTTGATTTAATTCGCGTCGGGGGGGCCGTTATTGAGGGGGGAACGCGTTGGCGGCGGGAGGCGAGGCGGGAGGCGGGAGGGAGCGGATTTCAAAGTCCGCTCGAACATCGGTTGGCGCGTCTCCGACGGTCACGTGATCACGTGATCGTCACGTCACGGTAACAACATCACGTGACCTCCGGCAGAGGTATCTCGGCACGGTCGGCGTTTACGATTCGGCTATTCGCCCTTGCCAGCTCATCGCCTCAAGCTCACCAACGATATCGTCGTTGTCGTCGTCGACGACGACGAGGTCTTTCAAGTAAGTTTATTCCTTATCTAAACTATTCTACTGACTATTCTATAGAGCCTCCCCCTCCCCCTCTTGTAATCCGGCGATGGGATAGCTCGATGCTATTCCATCGCCGGTGGTCGCTTGCTAGGCCTGACTTGATGTCAGGCCTGGCGACGACGACGACCAAGCTCGGATGACTCGACGTCATCCGAGCGTCGTCACTCGTCTCGTTCCTCACTGTCGATCTCCGCCCCCGCCTCGCCCACCTCGCCTTCAAACCTCGACCTCAATTTCATGCGTCGAGTTCGACCTCGCACCCTCAACCACGCACGTATCGCTGCCGGATGACCTCTTTCGACCTCACTAAATCCCATCCTGTCCCCTTCGCCCCCACCAGCCCTCACCTATGCCCGAGAACGCCCAACTCCTCGTCGATCCTTCGCGAATCGCGATCGAACAACTTGGTGCTGTGCGACTGCGATCTGACGAACAGCTAGGGCCCGACTTGATGTCGTGGCTCGAGGAAACACGGACGACTTGGTGTCGTCCGTGTTCGTCCTGCGCGAGTCCATGGCAGTACATGCCGCCACCAGCCTCGATATCGACCGATATCGACCCCGTTCACGCTACTCTGTGAGTTTATCAAATTTGTTCACTATGAACAAATACTGACTACTCTAAAGCTTCGTCTACCCACATCCCCTTCGTTCATCCCTCCTCGCTGTCGTCGCCGTCACCCTCCGAACGCCGCAAGACTTCCCGTCGACATCGACAACGACTTTCGGATGCTTAACAGCATCCGAGAGTTGCAGTGACTACTCATCCCCGCCATCAACGACTTCTCTACGTGATCGAAGACCCTCTCCTCCGTCACCTTCAGCATGCTCGACGACGACGGTTTTAGCAAAAATCACGATCTTTTTCTTCGTAAGTCTTCTTAACAACGCTATATTCTTTACTAACTATATTTTCACTATATTTAAGTTTGTTCGTTCACTCTCCCCTCCAATCACCTTCATCTCTCAACATCAGCCGACGCCGACATGGCCAGCACCGTCGACTCGTCTGTCTAGCTTAGTGAGTAGTTGAACTCTATCGATATTGACGATAACTGACTATCCTAGATCTATCTCCTCTCATATATTGCCAGCGGTCCTCCGCTATCGCCTTCCCCATTACCACCTCACCCTCACCCGTAATTCTCCTCTCACCGTCGATCGATTCCCTTGACTCCACCCCCAGTCACTCCGTCTCAGCCGACTCGGCCAAATCGCCGGATCCTTTCGATGTCTCTGTGTCATCGACCTGCAAGGATCACCTGAACGAACGTCTTTATGTCGTTCGTTTCTTTTGTTCGTTAGTTCGTTCACGTCATCCACGGGGCGTCTTGATGTCGCCGCGTGCATCCCGCATTTTCTCGGCTGTCCCCATCTCGTCCTCATGGTATCCGTCTGTCAACCTCGTGCTGATCCTCATGTCAACCTCATGCTTCCCACCGCACCCGCTCCTCATAGCTGCCTCCACCCCGCCTAACACGTGTTCGCCTCGTGTTTGCCACGTTTCACCCGCCCTCGCCTCTACCTCATGTTTTGACAATGAAGACGAAGAGAACATAAATAGGCAGCAAGATTTGGTCTTCGTCCTCCACAACCGCCCTCTCGTCCCCTCTCATCTGCACCTCCAATGGCGGCAGCCCTTCCGCCCTGTGAAGTCGCTCGTCGCACCCGACTCCTTCTCGAACGGAACGCTCGCCTTCAAATTCCAAACGCCAAAGACGTCCCAGTCCCAGCCCCAGGAATCCAAGACCTCAACATGTCCGAAGGACTTGATTTGTCTGGGATGCGACTCGTAGAAGACGTTATTGATGAACAGGCTTTTCTCGAGCACGGCGAGAAAGTGCTGGATCACTTCGATGCAGCTTTGGCAAAGGGACGCGGTATGTGTTTGCTCATGCTCCTAATTAGAAACAATCTCATTCGATCTAGGGAATCATGTCATCGATGGTGATCTTACCTTTGATGACTATGATCG
Source organism: Sistotremastrum niveocremeum HHB9708 (assembly GCA_001630475.1). Taxonomy (NCBI): domain Eukaryota; kingdom Fungi; phylum Basidiomycota; class Agaricomycetes; order Sistotremastrales; family Sistotremastraceae; genus Sertulicium; species Sertulicium niveocremeum. The sequence continues at coordinate 106,665 of KV419433.1, forward strand.
TCGCCCGAAGTAGACAAACCGGACCGCCAAAGCCAAGCTCCTCCACCAGCAGCGCCTTAAGGACGGTAGTTATCGTCCAGTGAGGAATTCAGGTGTCTGGAGGGATCGTGACGGCAAAATAGGTATCGTCTACCTCTCTCATGCCGATCTTGCCTCAGGCAAAGACTTATTCTGGCACGGCATGCCGGTATGAATTCTTGCTCCCTTTACTCCCATTGTCTGATATCTTTTATGTAGGGTGGGCTCCAGAATCTTGGGCTCTGGAGCAGCCAGCAGCTATTTGCCATATGCCCCTGTCGACTCGACAAGAAGGAAAAGGGCATCGACCCTCGTCACGAAATGTATCGGCACTTGTCAGATGTCCTCGGCGTCGAGTGTTTCTGCAACAAGGAAGTACCACCTACCGGTCCTCTGCTCGGGATGACGGAAGGCAATGTCGACCTTCAGAACAAGATTCGGCAGGTTTGGCAGGAGCGCGTTGAGGCGCAATGCCAACGTGACTCAGTGTACGTCCACATTACTCATCTCTGTATCTGCTTCATTCTAACTAGTCAACAGCGGAGTCAGTCCTGGTTACCTTGAAGGGAAGGAATGGACTGACAACGAGCTCAAAGTTTTGGCGCAGGAGGATTTTGAAACGGTCGATGAGGTCGATGAGGTCATTGATGATGATGACATTGTGGAAGATGTGGGTGATTCAACTGGGGTTCCTAATGATCCAACTAGGCTAGGTGGCTAGTCCTCTGATTGTCTGAAGAATTTTGCTTACTCCTTGTTTGGTAGTTCGTCCCGAGAACGATCCTGATCGAAAGTATCATTTTGAGGCCTGTGGTCTCACACATCTAGTTCATGCTTGGGTCGCTTCTGGCCATCAGAATTCTGTGAGTTTGATTATGTTTTTCCAGTTCCGCACTCATTCCTTGTTTAGCCAAAGGCAAAGCTAGTGCCATCGGCGCAGATGCTTGGTGCAGGAACAGCCTACCGGAGTGCCGCTGTCAAGTCCCACCTCTATAACACGCGTATCCTCCATGCCTATGCCGCTATGTGTCTCAGACGAACCATCCCTTCCGAGTACGACAAGGCCAAGCCCATATACGACGCGGGCAAGTGGATATCTGAGGATTCCCCAGATGGCATTGCTCTTGGTCAAGCGATCCTCTGGAAACTGCAGGTTGCCATTCATCGAGACACTCAGGATGGTCTTGGTAATTTCTGTATCGCCTTTAACTTTGGCAGATGGGTCCCAGATGGCATGTTCGGTGGAGGAATGGCTTTTCCTGACCTTGGTTTGATGTTTGAGTATGTCTTGCTTTTCTGTTTGTCAATTGAAACTGATCCAGTCTCAGATATCCACCTGGCTCGATCCTCATCTTCCGTTCGGCTGACCTCTTCCATGGCGTCATGCCCTGGCAGCCAGCTCACTGCCGTGGTGATAGTATCACACCGGGGCGTGTCTCTTGGGTCCTGTTCACTTCTCAGGCTGCACGTCGAATTCTTGATGGTAAACCTCCTGGATGGCTTGTTAAGACTAATCAGGGGGATAACAAGTATCAGGTACAGCTAGTGTTTGAAAGTCGGGTCACGCGACCGCTCGAAAACCGCAACTTGACTGGAACCTGACCACAATGACCAGACCGTGGTCATGGTCACGCCTTGGGGCTCATGGTCAGGTTGCAGTCATGGACCTCCCGGTAATCCACGACCAGACCCCATGACCAACATAGGTAGATCATTGTCTAGAGCCTTCCCCAGGCCTTCTGGTGTGTTCTGCTTGTCATATACATCATATATGAGGTCCAACAAACCAGATTAAGTACTAAAAAGTGGAGATTTAGGACTTTTTTGAGGTCATGACCGCAAGACCGGTCAAAGTTTGGTCATGGTCACCCAACTTTGGCCAGACCGCGACCGCTAGCAGTCATGGTCATGAGATTTTGCCATGACCATGACCGCTAGAAGTCATGGTCATCGCCTCCGAGGTGCCCAAAACCTGACCTGACCCGACTTTCAAACACTAGGTACAGCAGCTTGAGCTTCAAGCAGCTGCAGATCTTGAGGCTAAAAAGGTGAAGGAGGCAAAAGACGCTGACCAGCTTGCTAAGGCTGCTAAGCGGAAGTTAGCCAGACAAGCAAAAGGGAAGGCCAAAGAGGATGCTAAAAAGGCTAAGACTTCAGCTTCCACTAGTACTCTCAATGATGTAGAATAGATGTCTGAATTTGTATTCATGACTTGTGTGCGCGCTTTCAAAATCGTGTGTTTTTCTAATCAAGTCTGGGCCTTTGATTGTGACTTGTGTGCTCTGCCTGGTATGCTTAAATTTTTTGTGTTGGAGGGCTGTGTGTGTGGGAAATGCATGTATGTGTGTTTGTGGAAAACATGTGTGTGTGGAAAACATGTGTGTGTAGAAAAAATGTGTGTGTAGAAAAAATGTGTGCGTGTGTAGAAAAAGCATGTGCGCGTCTCAAATCCTCTGTCGGTGTATTTGGCCCCAACACAACACGCACATGGTTTTTTACGCACACGCATTGCAAAATTGCACACACAAGGACACTTAAAGGACTTAAGTATTTTTGGGCCCAAAAAATCAAAATATATTTGAATATGACAATGTGTGCGCAAAATGCTGTCCCAAAAAGGAAATTTTCAGTCTGTGTGCGTAGAAAAGTGCATGTGCGTGTCAAAATCTTTTTTGTTGACACGGTCCACTATACATCACCTCCCACGACTCGACCACTTCGTACGCAGAAACTTGCCCTCCATCCCAAAGAACTCGATCCCGCCTTCGTCGCAACCGCCCATCAGATCCCCGACTTCGCTGAACAATTCAAGCTCCATTTCCAGGGGCTTCAAGACAAAGTTCGACCTCCCTTACCCGTCAATCGCTCTCGACCGACCCTTCCAATCCCCTCTGTCCCGACTCCTGGAGCCATAAAAGTATGGCAGCGCGTCAAGTTTTTAACCCCCAACCCCCAACTCGAGTCCGCTCCCGATTAAGGCCTCCAACAAATATATACTTGCCTTACCTGGGTACCTGCATGCAGGTACCTGCCTGTTTTTTTCAGCCAAAATCCCATACTTGTACTTGGCAAGTACAGGTACTTACTTGCCTATACTTGCCTAAATAACCCCTATTTACTAGTAAAAATAGTAGGCAGGTACCTGCCTAAATGTCCAGCCGCTAATCTCATACCTGCCTACGGTGTATTAGGCAGGTACCCTTGGCAAGTATACTTGCGGATATCCTTAAACGTAGTGTTTGAAAGTCCAGTCCACATGACTGCAGGCAACCGCAGGTTGTGGTGGGGTCGTGACTGGACTGCAGTTGCCGGTCATCTGGTTTTCTGAAAATCAGGCAACTGGCAACTGCAGTCATGACCAGTCACAACTGTGGTCGCAACCGAGGACCCTTAAGGGCCCTGGGAAAGGGTACACCCAAGGTATTTTGGGTGTCAAGTGACCATTTATGGTCATGTATGCATCAAATATGGTACAATATAGTGTTCCTATGTGCTAATAGACACTATATTGCCACTAATAAGACTCAAAAGCAATATATAATTGATTAAAATACTGGTTTACACCAGTTGTGACCTCAGTTGCTGGCCATGACTGGTCAGGCAACTGGTCTTTTTGTGACTGGTTGCTGGACCCTGCAACCAGTTGCAGTTGCCAGTTCTGCAAAATTTTGACAGGCAACCGGACCGGCAGTTACCAGTCACGGGCAAAAAGTGAAAAAGTCCAGTCGCAACCGGACTTTCAAACTCTACTTAAACGGGCTATATTCGTTGGAAGCCTTACTCCCGATTTCGTCGACGTTGCCATCGCTCGTCCACGCAGTAATCCTCTGAACGACACCGGCACACCTGCAAGATTTGATCCCGTCCTCGTACGCAAGCCAGACGTTGAGGACGCGAAAGCATTTGGTATTGACTGTGAGTCCTCCGTTCCATATACAAGGCTGTGTACTGATATCTTTTGTAGTGTATAATATCGGCGTCCTCAAACTTATCTTCGCCATCCCCCCAGATCTACTACAACATCCTACCCTCTCACTCGCTGTCGACGATCCTGGCACCCTCGCGTACGTCGAATGGCTTGATATCGAGCCCGATAAAGACGAAGCGAGTGGGATGTATCGCATCACTCGACCTGCCCGACGTTTCATTAGACACGAGATCATCGAGCTCAGTTCAATTTCTCGTACCTGTCATCTGATTCCCGAATTTGGATCAAGGGTTCCTAGATCCTGGAGTTTTGACACAGCAATGCTCAAACAGAGAGCCTTCTGGTTGAACAACTACTCTGATAATCTAGCATTTCAAACCTTGTACTAGTACCTACCACCCGGCCTTTGAATATATAATAATAAAAAATAATAAAAAATAAATAATAATAATAATAATAAAAATAATAAAAATCTCTGGAGTAATTCCGGGACTGCCAGATGTTGAGCCTATCAAGACCTATCTTGCCCTCTATATGCAAGTCCTCCTATAAAAGATCTCCCCTTGTACTTCTGGGCAATACAATAGTGTGAATAAGATGTCCCTTTATGTTCAATTAGGCTACTCACTCCCTATAAATGCTTTGGTGACAGCTATTCAGAGCTATTTCGGACTATTTGCACTAAATAAGGTTGGCAGGCAGCTATTGAGGCTATTGCACATATTTTAGTTTTGGCTGACAGCTATGTAGCTCAGTAGTTTTTTCTGAAGGATTACAGGTTGTCGAGAAAACCGGTGATCAATGTAGTACCCGATGGCAGCAGCACTAACGAGTTGCCCAAGTCACTTGACATGGCGACAGAGATTTCATTTGATGTTTCAACCAATTCGAACCAGACGTCAACGGTTGTCGACCGTTTGGAAGACGGAGGGGTAGGTTCTTCGAGGAAATACATCCTGTAATCCTGTATGTGTGCTGTATGAAATGAAATAGTATAAAGTCTAGTTGGGATGATTACATAGGATTATATATCATCCGGCTGTCTATGTGGATCGAGTAACAAGTCCAAAAAGTCTAGTGTGCGTGTCATTAATATATATATATCATTTCTCTAATTTTTCTCCGAGTGATCCGGTAGGGGTGAGGAAAGCAGAGGTGCTGGTGAATTATTCACGACTGACATCACTACAAGGTTTTCTTCGTCAGATGCGCATGTAATAATCAAGGAATAGAACATACCGCCCAAATATTTTAGTCTTAAGCCAATCCGAAGCAACGAGCGTTCGGTTCCTCAATGAGAAGAGGGTCGACAGATATGCACTCCTCCAGAACAAATAAGTAGCAACACCTCCCGTAGCGAGCTATACATCATATCCACGATTAGCCAAATCCACATCCACAAAAGCAAGGATACCGTCAACATACATTTCCACTTCCAAAAGGCAAATCAGCAATAGCCTTCTCACTTCCAATATAAGCCAGCGATCCTTGATGTGAATAATGGAAAGGACGCTGCTGTTCAGCTCTAGCAAGCTGCTTCTCAATCACATCGATCTCCTTCTTCCTTTCCTCATCTTTCACAGGATCAGCGACATCCGCTTTCGCAAGTTCCGACAATCTCGACAACGCCTTCTCCCTCTTCGCCATCTGTCCGAAAAGACGAGCGAGATAGGCGCCTTGCTGTGATGCGACTTGGGCGGTGGGCGCGTATGATGAGGCTGTGCAGTCGCCGAGGGCGAAGATGGATGACGATCCAGTGGGATCGGGGGAGGTGGACGGAACGAGGAGACGCAGGTGGTTATCTACTGATAGACCACGTCTGTTGGTTTGTGTCGATGGGAAGTATGACATCAATTTCTTGGTCAGAGGACGAAGGGTGTTGCCCTACAGAACACATTAGCATTGGCACGAGAAGGAGAAGAAGAGGGAGGGGAGTGACGTACGCCTGCCCAAACGAGAAGACCCATAGGCAATTCATGTCGCTGTCCATTACTCTCTACGATGACGCTCTTATCTTTGACCTCTTTGACCATGGTCTTGGTCTTGATGTCGATCTTCGCATCTTTGAAAGTCGACTCCGTATAGTCGATAAGTTGTTTTGAGAACATGGGCAGAACGGAAGGTAGAGCTTCGATCAAAGTGATTTTGATGCGCTCCGCGAGCTCGGGATACCATGACTTGAGATCGTCCTAGACAGAAGCTGAGGAACGAAGTCCAAGAGAACTTCGAAGTTACGTACCTCGAGGAAATCGTGGATCTCTCCGGAAAGCTCTATACCAGTCGGACCGCCGCCAACGACAACCATGTGCAACAATCGGTCGATCTCCTCCTCAGACTGTCCAGGGAAGGCAGCGGTCTCAACGCAGTCCATCAGCTGGCCTTGGAACTGAGAGACGTACGATCAGCTCAAGATTAGCTTATGGAAGCAGACTGATAAACAAACCTTCTCAGCGTCGCCTAGCTCCTTCATGAAGCAGGCATGTTCCTTGACACCGGGAATTCCAAACGTCTGAGTCTCGGCGCCAACAGCGTAGACAAGATAATCATAGTTGATAGTTGAAGTGCTGGTCGCGCCAACGATAGGAGAGTGATCGGACAACGTGATAGTCTTTGCCACGGGCTAGACGTCAAGAAGATGCTGATTAGACATGTTCAATGATAGACGAGATGAACGTACGTCAATATCCTGTGCTTCAGCCTCAATGACCTTGACAGCTCGTTTCTTATGGCGCGTGATATAGCGTGTGGCTGATCAGACCCGAATCCAGGATCGAGGACGAAGAAGCAAGAAGAGGAGGAAATCACGTGAATATGACGACCGATTAGCAGGAGAAAACTTTTCGCTCACATTGGATGATAGAGCGGGAGTCAAGAGTGCCAACTGCGACGCTGGGCAACAGCGGTGTGAACAAGAAATAGTTCCGTGGGCTGATAACGACCTGGCAATAAATTTTGTCGGAGTTAGAAGAAAATTTTGAATAAAACTGTACAGGGACGTACGACGTTCCATTCTTCAGTGTCCAGCCCCTTCAACAAGCTACTAGCACCCCATCCACTACCCAGAATAGCAATGGTCTTCTTAGAATCATCATGGGGCAGTTGAAGCCCTGGATGTCGGTCTCTTTGCGTGACGTAGTAAAATGTGCCGCCTGAAACTATGACTCCAGCGAGCGTTACACGTCCCAAGTTCTGTAAAAACGATCTCCAACGAGACTGGGATGGTCCAACCGTCGGAGCAGGTGTAGAGAGCAGACGACGCTGAACCGGTCGTGTGAGAAGAATTTGTCTGCAAGCTTGGCTCGAGGCGATTGGACGGATGGCTATCAGAGACGGAGCAAAACAGGTCTAAGACACTTGGACGATGCGTAGGGTGAAATAACAGACCTCTAGTAATGCTCATCTTCGTCGTAGCTGCAGAGACGCGTTGGAGATGCTCAAAGGAGCAGATAAGCCAATTAAAGCTTGTGTTCGGAAGTTATCTCCGAAATATCCGTTCAGCGTTTCTTTCGTTCTTCTTTGATTCTTCTTGGTGACGTTGCCCGTGCGTCGCCATACGGTCATCTATATAATGAAGAAGAAGAAGTAGTAATGGCGAGAGGGCGCAGGCAATATGAATTGATGAAGTCGACATTCACATCTCAGTGCGCTAACAATTTTTACAAGTCCAAGCAATCGTGTACGCTACAAATCCTGCGATCAACGAGCGACAAGCATATAAAGTGTATGAGAAAAAAAAGCGAAAGGTTCAAAAGACAGAGCGGAACCGTCGTACACCTAGAAGAAATAAGAACAAGGCGAAAGAAAAAAAAGCCAAAACATCTTCCGGCCGGGGAGTCGAACCCCGCTTTCACGCGTGACAGGCGTGTGTACTATCCGATATACTAGCCGGAACAGATGAAAACCCAACCTTTTTGAACACTATAACCCGTTCGTACTCACAACATCGCACTTCAATTGATGACGGCGTACCCGCTAAATTCCCAGTGGTCGACATTCAAGCATTTTTTGTTGACCTGGTTCGATGTGTGAACTAACAATCTGTGATCTGCGAGCGGTATCTCAGAAAGAATGAATTCTCCTAGAACCTCTTTATCGTCGCCCGACCTGTTCACTTTTGTCCGAGTGCTTACCGGTAACTCAGAAATTTCGAGGCAGATGTACATCGTCCTGGGGTCTGGGCAGCATCAAAGGCAGCATATGATTCATAGTCTCAGCATTTCGGAGAGGATATCAGTACTCCAAAATGCCCCATCGATATCTTGTGAGACCGGGATTCAAGGACGTCAGCTGCCTTCGCCGTGTTCGAGCCCGAGTGACCTGCATGATGGGTTGCGAGGAAAATCTTCAATTACGGTAGTATATTCGGCGAGACATAGTGGGACGCTGGTTAGACACGAGAGGAAGTGAGCGAGTGCAGCCAACTCGAACTTGATCATTCAGAAAAGGATGAGCGCAGACACTTTACGTAATACAATCCTCCTTCAATTCTCTCCAGACCGAGCTTGACATCGACTGATTCTCTCGGGAGCTTGGTCGATTTGATTTCATCCACCCGTGCGCTGAATGAGCATCCTCAAACTAATTTTACTAGAATGAGCTTGGTAGAGTCTTTCTATCACGATGGCGTCGTAAACTCGGAACCATTACATTGTATTGTTGAAGAATTGCGAAACTCAAAGCGATACAAATTGCTACAGTACAAGAGCGAATGCGAATCAGAGAAAGAAAGCTGAGTACAAGTAATACAAAGAGAAGATAACAGAAAGCAGATAAAACGAAAACAGGGCGTATAAGATACTAGTAGCTAAGGGAACCACTGGGCCAGCCCAGATCGCTCCCTGATTCAAAGCCGTGAAGGGGGATCGAAGAAAATCCATTCAAGTTTTGCGCTGCCTTTTCTTCGACTTGCCCTGATATTCGCCGCCGTCGTCGTCGTCGTCGGAATCAATATCATCGAGCTTCCGTTCGGAAGATGACTAGACAATGAATAAGTCGAGCGAACTCCTAGACGAGCAGAACAATCAACGCACGGCAACGGGCTCTTTTCCTGGGGGTTTTGTCGACTTCTTGCTGCTTTTCGACGCCGGCGCCTTGGTCTTGGTTGACGATGCATTCTTCGTCTTCGTTGTTGCGGCCTTCTGGGTCTTCGCTGCCGACCCCTTCTTGCTCTTCGTGGCCCCTTCTTCATCAGGGAACTGATTCAGAAGTGAGTACGAAATTACAAGTGGCCAGGTATTCAACGTACCACGACCCCATGTACTGATGATTGATGTCGTCGATAAGCATCATCTCGACTCAGACTCGGAGGCAAATTCTGGCAATCGGGGTGCTCGCATGCGAGTGATAAAGCTTTCGCAACAAGCTCAGGACAATAGTGATAAATGTTGACAAGGTGAGATTGTTCCCGAAGAATCCAGCGTTGGTCGATATAGTGGCGATCACGACGGTACCGCGCATGGAGGTGTCGCAAGGCAGAATCCAGGGTTCCAAAGTCTCTCTCGGTTATCGTACCAGTATAAGGATTCTGATACTTGCAGAAAAATCGCTTTTTCTTTGTCCCTTCACTAGTAATGTAGAGTCGCCTGAGCTCGGCCTGGGTGTCCTTTTTGCTCCGTTGCGTGGCGTGACAGGGAAGGGCGCGTTTCGGAGGGTGGGTGAAGGCTTTCACTTTATCGTCTGGAGGTTTCCTGACTCGGTCTTGGGGGCCTGTCTGGCCGTCCTCTTCGTTGTGCGTAAATTCCATAGGCCATTCAGGGGAGACATCGGGCCAGTTTGGAGTCGGCACTCCCTCATCGTGGGCATCTGCTTTCACCTCTTCCTCTGCGACTTCTTCTTCATCCGCTTTCACTTCCTCGTCCACTGCCTTGGCTTTCCCCTTTCCCTTATCCTTCCTCGGTTTTGTGCCCTCGGAAGAGTGATCATCACTTTCCTTGGGCAGGACTTCCTGGGGACCAGCGGGAGGGAAGCTCGAGGGAGGATTGGCAGACGTCGTAGGAGGGACGTTGGAAGGAGTATACCACACAGAGATATGACCGGCCGTCAGGAGAGGAATTCCCGGTACAGGAGCACTGGGAGGTCCGACGACGGCTTCGGGTACTGTCTCTGCTGGCAGTGCGGATGCAAGAGTGGGATTGTTTCGAAGGCAGGACGTGGAAGACTCGCCCGTCGTAGATGGGATCGTCTCAAGATCGGGGACTGCGGTAGAGTGACGCGCTGACGCCATTGAAGGGTGAGGAAGAGTAGAAGGAATATGTGACAGTCTCGAAGTCGAGGCCACGGGTGTCGATGGTGGGCCTGAGACGGGTCTCTGAGGAGAGCGGGAGGTAGAAGGACGAGGAAGCGGACCTGGAATATCACCGTGAAACTGAGACAAGATATGGGGATTGTATGGCGGCCCCGATGACCCGAAAGTGGGTCCAACTAGCGGAGGAGGCCCATGATGAGCAGGCAGTGAGCTAGCAGTGGAGAGGGGGAAGGGGAACGGTGAAATCGAATTGATGGCTGCAGGGGAGTCGCCTCGCCTTGGCGTCGAAGGTCCAGCCTCTGACGCGTCAGCTTCCACGCACTTTCGTTTGTGACTACTGGTGTTCGTCGATTCACCTTCAGGAGGTGATGAAGCTTTCCGCTTCGTTCCTCTCGGAAGTTGGCTCTCGAAACCGAGACTCGATGGTTGAGGCGCATGCGGCGGGCGCATATCCATCGAAGGGTTGGACAGTGTCGGATGAGCAGGATAAAACGCCCATGAAGTTGGAGGGATTGACGCGCGACCGTGTGGGGTGGCCAGGTGATGGAATGCCGGAGTAGGGGTAATGAGGGCTAGAGAAGTTCGTAAACGAAGTTATGCATCAAAATATTGTACACTCACGGCCAGGCCCATGTTCCCAGTGTTCTGAATGTCGCATGCCAGGCGGTGAGGGATAGAAACCTCCATCCATCTTAGGGGTGGCCGATGTACCGGGGCCAGCGGATGATGGGAGGGGCACTACAGCGTGCCCGGTATAACCAGAGTAATATGGGATGGAGACCGGGAGCTCCATAGAGGCAGAGGAAAATTCGGGAGGATACATCTCCACAGCATATGTGGGATCAACGGATGGAGAAGCGAGTTGTGACGGCGTGTGCGGATGCACAGGAGACGACAGCAAAGCCTAGATAGGAATGAGATTTTCGCAATGCACATAGACGTACTCCAACTCACGTGAGAGTTAGATAATGATGGCGTTGAGTCAGCACCAGGGGCATCCACCGTCAGCGGGTCATGGTGGTTATATGTCAAGGGAACATCGGTTTCGAGATCCTCACAAATGAATTCATTAACCCAGTCGGTATCATCATATGTGGGGTCGTATGCTCGATGATCCATGGGTTACTGGGTGGAGCTTTGTAAGGAAGAGTGAGAGAATTTGCAGGATGTGCCGGGCACGAAGAGAATGTTGCAGGGAAAAATCGAAGAGCGCTGTTGAAGAAGAGAAAATGCCATCTCTGGCCCGAGCTATTTAAATTTTCGAGGCCCATAGCATCCGAAGCGACGGACAATGGGCAGCTATGACCAGCGATTGCCATTGTGGGCCGTTGTGCTATAGTCCTGGACGACGAGGAATGGCCTTGCTTTGGTCTTGTTTATACAAGAGCGTGTGGGCCTTGTATCGTCGCCTTAGTCCCAGTTCTGCGCTGCCGTGCATGTTTTTCGCTCGGATTTTCTCGGGAATTATTTGGGAGCATCTCATGAGTTCCATAGAGCTGTAAAATTGGATTTTCACAATAAGCAAGTGCACTGAAAGGGTGTCACAAGAGAAAGACTTACAGCCGAAAGCGGAACCCAAATATCCTCAAACAACGCGCATTGATCGATGGATGCACAATTCCTCCTCGAGTCAACGACCGCCTTATTCTCAATGCGCATAATAGCCATTGCGTTGATGGGCCAACCTGAGATCCAAACAGCAACCGAATATCCCTGCAAAGTCAGCGAAGGAGACAATAGCCTGAAGGCATCGGAAGCAATATCTAGTCACTCCCATCGCCGTGAGCTTTGCCACATTGGTCGATGGAATCTGATCACCAATAGAGCGTCTGAGCAGATAGGAAACAAGAATTTCGAAGTCAAATACCGTCAACAAGAGCACCAATCACGTACCGTGAGCGCATGTAGAGTAGACTGCCTGGCTGCCACCCCGATGAGACATCAAGAAAGAGACAACCAATGATCAACGAAAGTCGTCGATAGGGTAGAATGGAGTGAAGATAGACTCCTGGCGAGGCGGGAGAGCGAATGGATCAGGATGCATCGGGATGGGTGAGTTCGTCGTCTGCACAATGGCGGAAGTAAAAAATCAATAGAGAGCCAGTGAGATATCGTCCAGCCCTACAACTCGGTCACACACCTCCCCAGATCCCGTCGAAGCTATATACTCGTCCAGGGTTCGCAAAACGGCCTCTCAGAGCCATCAGAGCCGAAGCCACTCCGTGAACGACCATCGACATCGGGCCACAAAGGCCACCCACCTCTACATCCCTCTCCCAGCTTAAAACGACTACATGCTCTACAAAGATACTAAAGGGAAAACTTTGTGACGCCACTGTCATCATCGTCGCCAGTAGCAGACCGCCAATCCATATTCCACGATCGACCTGCCCTTTGAGACTCCTGACCCCCCTCGACTCGCCCATCAAGTCGTCCTATCAGCGCAGTCTGGTCCGATTGCTTTCAAGACCATCCTGGACCCCTCAGGTCCAACCAGGGAATGCCATATCTCAATCGACTCATCGTCAACTCCCTCTCAACAGCCACAGGCTCCAGCGCTTAATCTCTCGCTCGAGTCCACTCCCTGCCATGATCCTGCAGACGTTCTAACTCAATCCAACTCTGGAGATTCCTGTCATAGCGCTCTTTGTTCCGTCATCGACCCGCTCGCTGTACCCTCTCCCGCTTCCGGTCTTCACTCGACGCTCGGCTGTCGCATACGATATGATGAGCCTTCAGGCTTTCCAGACTGGTTCAGCGGAAGAGTATGCTCACGAGTATCTTTTGGATTGGCTCACATCAGTGACGAGACGTTGAGGGAGCTGGTTGTATGTGGGCTAAGGGTGAATTGTAGTCGACGACCCGCCTTTAACTTCCGTGTAGTGAGTGGCATCCGGTTCATCTCCGTCTAATGATGTACTAATCAGCGCTTCTTCTCACTAAGTCTCAATCGGTGTGCGGAATTACCTCATGGATGAGAACATAGCGCGCGCCTATAAGCCCAAGCCGAATATCTGAGTCGAGCAATCAAGACTCCGACTCCTGCGTGCACAATGTGCCATTGGAGAACTCGTGAGGCGAATGGGAGAGCCAAGAGAAGGCGGAAGAATGGTCAAACGGTACGTCGAGTCTTCTCTATGAATTTTGAGGCGATTTTTGATCGTGAACACCTGTCAGGCCCAAGAAATATCCTGAGTCGAGAGAAAAGCTTCTGAAGTCTCGACAACATGCTTCGGAGCACCCTCTCGACATCACAGAGCGATGCATTCGAAAAACTCGCATCCGTACATCACGACCTATCGATCCCGAATTTTCAACGCGTAGATCAATGGATCCACGTCATTTTGGGCGCAACTCCGGCGGTGCCTCACAAAAAGGACCATTGGGATACTGTTCACGTGCTCCGTCAGCTTCAAGTGTATCTGATCCAAACTGAAAGAACCATACATGCTTGAGGGCCGAAAAATGAGCTTTCCGACGAAACATGACATTCCCCGGGACACAATCGGCTATCTCGAGCTCGCGCGCCCGTAAAAGCAAGCCACCAGTCACCAAAACGGTTCTATGTTCGTCTCAAAGTCATCCGATAGTTGCATCGAACGAGAATCTTCAATATCCCTTGCATTTCGCGGAAATAGCGAATCATGGGCTATATCCGCCAATCGGATCTCATCGGGAGCCTCCAAATGCACGGAAAAGATGTCACGTATCCAAGCCCTAAGTTTCTGAGTGATTTCCCCGCAATCGTCCAAGATCTTGAAGTTGCGCATCTCAAGGAATGCGCGATATAAAAAGCCGAGTGAAACTGATCAGTAGATATCTCCAGCCTCGACGTCGGGATGACTGGAGCATCTAGCAGAGTGCTTTGAGAGCTGTATCCGAGTAGATTCAATGAAGATCGAGATGGTATAAGAGGTCCTATGGTTTTCGTTCGGCTCGGGAGGATTAAGCGCCGGCGGCATCCTTGTTAGTAGCCGGAGTCATGATGATCGAGATAGCGGGGCAGGGTAATACCCGATGCCCCTCGACCCAGAGTGTGGTCCCGAGCGAAAGATGATACGAGGTGGTGAATTCCAAGAGGCCTCCTACTTGTAGCTTTTTAAGCCTGAAGTTGAACAATCAGTCTGAGCTCGCCATGTTCGGTGTCCGCTGGATGCCGCCACTCACTATGCTTTGTTGACTTTGCGATATCATTCCGTCGGATCTGTCAGCGGGGGCATTCGATCTCAGTATCGTAGGTCATTCTTGACGACCAAGCTCTTTGCCGGGCACTATCAATTGTCTGAAGGCGAATATAGTTGAATGGGCTGTTATAGATGTAGCAGGTTGCCAAAACTTCAATTGTTCTTCCCCGGAGAACAATTCGCGAAGCCCATGGAAGTGTCAAGCCTAAGCCCACGAGTCAAATTTGCTATAACTGCTGTCAAGCAGCGAGTGCGTACTCATTTGGAATCCGAGCCAACAAACTGTTCAGGCGCTAAATTGCTCCCGCATCGGATGCGCTTTGTATGGATTGACATGTATCCCCAAGATTTAGCTGGACATGCGCTACCCAACAGGTCCGCTAAGGGGCCAGTGTTGGATGCCGTACACTATTTCCGCCATCAGGTATAAATGCTCAGGGCGCCGGATCGGCGCATGGACCACAATGGTCAAAAGGAGTCGTCAGATTCTGCAACGTTCATGTTGGACTTCAGGTATGGGGATGAAGATATAGCCAGCGTACCTTGAATATTGCATGCCCAGCCCTCGTCACTCTCCAAGTCCGTTGAACGATTGTTAGCGTGCCGTATCTTCACCTCAGGCATCTCGTGAATTTATAATCTCGTGGTCTTCGATGCCAGTCCCACTGTTGATCATACAACTCGACGCTTTTTATCCTTCGAACGAACTCGGAATTTGAGCGCCATGTTCATGTCAACAATAGGGACGGGCTTCTCGGTGCTTCCGAACGAGAACTCCAAGCTCGTCGCCGCCCAAGTTTCTCGACTTTCAAGTTCGTAGACTGTGTCAAAGACATGGTGGAGCTGGGTGATGGGCAGACAGTGGATGAAACAGAATGCCGTAATTCGGCATCCTTGGGCTAACAGGGGTTGGACAGCATACGGGGTGACTCAGAGTCAACAATGTGGAATAATGTAGACAGTGATATGAGCATCCCTCTGGGATGCCAACAGGTCTCTGCTCTCATTTGCGTGACGTGGCTTCGTGCCCGAATGGGATAGCGTCGGATGTGGCTGCGAACAAGTGGCGAACCGAAGTGCATGGGCGCAACAGTCGTTATTCCATGAAAGTAGGCGGGAAATAGCTGGTGCTTTAGACTGTTCATATAAAGAGTCGTGAAGGTTGGTTTTGTTTTCCTCATTTACATATCCTGAGTCCCGAACAATTGGCCGCTTGGGCTCGGCGATCGCCTCCAGTTTGCGCGTGTTGATGTTCGAAAAAAGCTCGTAATTTTTCACGCCATGTGTATACCTTCCATACATTCATTAATCTTCGAACTTTGACCTACCGGCGAAAGACGTCCTGTTCACAAGCCAAAAAAGAGTCCCTTGAGCTCAAAACTATAGCGTCTGCTATAGCAGCTACACTCAAACCCGCCACGGAAATTCACCTCGATCAGGACCGTCACAGGGGCTCGAACGAAAAGAGATGATCTAGCGGAGTAAACAACGTAAAGACTTGTTTCATGCCTATAGATGGGTAAGACCTCAGATCCATCAGATGAGGTGTAAGCGCTCGCGGATATTAGGTTTGAGATAAGGCCTCGATAAGGAGCCACAGGCGGAGATCAAAGCGGCATGCAACGTGTACCGAGCGGTTGCGCCATATATTCATGTATGGGCTCAACTTTCGCACGCCCTTTTATTCGAAAGATAAATGATAAATCTGCCTTTGCCTGCAAGAAAGTCAGTTTCGCTGATTTGATAAAACGGAAGAGAAGATTTGGAAGAAGTCAATAAGAAAGTCAGGCTTGTTTCCGTTCTCGGCTCCAAATTTGCTTCCGCCTTCCCAGTATTACGTTCATTTTACGTGGCTATCTGACCCTGATATTCAATAAAATGACACGCTTCTTATTTGAATCTCATGTTCGCGATGCTCGTAGCAGATGACAACTTGGAAATTTGTGCTACCTATAGACCGAATCAAAATTACATGTGTTCCTCGGCTTGACCTCAAGTGGCGAAACAAAGTTATCAAGATTCAACGGCTTGCGTTTACGTTCGTTATCAAGGATGTCGCAGGTCTGAGCTTGCCTTTGAACTTTGTCTTCGTATGATTGTCCCTAGTTTCCTTTGAGCGGCTCTCTCGGAACTGGTACCAAAGCCGTAGAATATCCTGACGGAATCTCTGAGCAAAAATCGAAGTCAGGACGTTCAGAAATACTGTACCTTCTGAGAGGCGAAAGTGACGAAGACGGATAAAGGTACTATAAAAGAGAATCTCGTTGAGACAGTATTTGACACTTCATGTTACTCACGTATAGCTAAGAAACTGGTAGCGACCAACGTGCTACTCTTGACGGCGCCGGAATTCAGCAACAAGCTATTGTCGCACATCAGCAACCAGAATTTTGGGACGAAAAAGCCATAATGGCTCACCCGATGATTTCCCAGATCCCGAAGATGAAGATGCGCGTCAACAAAGAAAGACCCACAATAGAAGGGATGCCAAAGCTTCGTGTTGCTTTTCGACGTTTCCATACCACGTAACAAATTCCGACTGCAGATGGGAATCTCGAGTTAGCACGAAGAAGTGTTCGAAGGTTGACAAAGTTACCTTGACAAATGAGCATTCCAATCGCGAATATGCTCAGCTCAATACCCAATATCATCCCGCTGTGAAGAGTAATAAGCTCAGAGCAGCGTATCGAGTAATAGCTCCCCACAACTTGACGTTCGCAATGGTGCAAAAGAAGGAATGACCGCCCCGATTGACTATACCGGGAAATCGAGTTCCGATCTGTGGATTGCAGTTCAATTCTCAGTTGTTAGTAAAATCGATGAGACTAACCACAGCAGCCGGGATAGCGAACAGTAGGAAATTGAAGTAAGGCAGACTGAGCATCTATTGGAGAAGAAGATTCGATTACTACGAGAAAGCTGAGGGGAACTGAATACTGACGATCCAGTTTCTGACTACGGGATGACGGGGGCTAGCGGGCCCCCGCATCACAGTTTGCCACGTCTGCGAGAGCATAGTCGTATGATGCTTCCAAACCCAAGGTGTAAGTTGATCAGGGCACTAACCTCGAACAGTAAAATGAGTGCAGAGAGCACAAACCTGCATAGAAAATCAGTGGGTCATGGCGCTCGGATGATGCAGAATTAGATTGAATACGAACGCGGGATCAAATCCATGTTTCAAAATAGCCTGAACGTAACATTGCGTATACGGAGGGCTAGGATTCATGTACTGGCCCGTATAGAACCTATCATGAACTCAGCGTCAGATGAAAGCGAGAAGGGCTAATCCTCACAGAATTAGATATACAGGAGTCCCAAGAAACGACAGAAGAATAAAATTATATAACGCAGGCATCCGAGGCGAAAGAGACTTCGCCAATAATAAAGTCAACAGAAGTATTGCAAGTCCAGCTTGGCCGACGATGAGCAGGGAGAACCATGCAAGTTGAGTGCCACGCGGATGTTGTCCCAACCACAGTCCGTCCGCATCCGGCGGATCAATCACCTCCATTTCTCCGTTCTGGACGCCGGCGTCTCAGGCCTAAAGTCGGTTAAAGAATCAGAAACTACGCGACTTTGAGCTATCGAGTTGAGTGTAGCAGTGGTATAGTAGGAGCCAGTCCTCCATAGACACGGACGGTGAGCCGGATTTATATGCTTCGTAGACAAGTAAATTTTATGATCGGCTACGAACGAGTAGCATAGGGAGAAACGCTAACGTGATTGCTATAGTTTCTGACAGCGACGGCGTGGAAGCTTCGGTCATCAAGACCGTGCCTGATTTGCGTTTCTTTTGATGAAAGACAAAACCATCACTGGGTTCACTGCCGAACTGGCCCAGTGGAAGTGTTGATACGCCGAGATGACTCCCACTGGTTGAATACATGTTTAATGAATCCAAAATTCGAGCAAGAGGACGTTCTACATTCTGAGAAGAGCGTGACGAGATAGTGCCAGTCCAATCCAAGCAGCGACCAGTCGGGCGCATGAGAGTCCTGCACAGGCTTCATCGGAGCTTCTCGTTGATGCCGCCAAGCGGCATTGTTGCGACGGCAAAGCACGGAAGCGAACGCCGTCGTCGGAGAGCGGAAGACTTTTTCAGGACTTTTTCCCTCTCTTTCATCGACGTTCAAGCTCTTCTTAACAACCTGGTTCGATGTGTGATTTACAATCTGTAATCTGCGAGCCGTATTTCAAAAGTCATGAAATATCTCATCAGAATCTTGCTATCGTCTCCCTCCCTGTTCATTTTTGTCTTGATTGCTTGGCTCATAAATTTCAAGGTAGATATAGATCGTCCTCGGGCTTAGGCGGTATAGTCTTCGAAGTCTCAGCCCTTCGGGAATGACACCAGTACTTCAGAATGTCCTATTGAATATAGTGAGGCCGAGATAGAAGAACGTTAACGAGAGGTCCTACCTTGTGGGATGAAAAAATTATGAAGACGAATAGTGGTACTATCGACCCGCAAAAGGATCAATCAGTGTTAGTGTTGGAGTCGGAATAATTCACTCTTACGTATCGCCAAAAAAGTTGAACAGACTAACGTGCTGTCGAAATCGGTTACCGTGAATCTCGAATCGAACATTAGTCTGTTGACGTATATCATAAGCAGCGCAATAAGACGGAAGATAACCACATACCCAATCACTTGCCAGACATTAAAAATCGAAATACGCATCAGCTGAAAGTGATCTAATGAGGAGGGGGCTCCAAGAAGCCGGGCTGCTGTGCGATGTTTCCAAAATAAAATGCAAATGCCACCTTCATTCGTCAATCCGAAGTTAGTCACTACAAAAGCATCTTGTGAGGCACGAGTACAACCTTGACAAGCCAGAGTTCCAAACGCTAATATAGCCATCTCAACGGCCCATATTGTCCCGCTATAAGAGTATAAGTAGGTGGACCTTGTTGGAACGAGGTTTTACGTGCAAGGGCCCATCATTAATCGTGCAGAAAAAGGAATGTCCCCCGCGAGCCACTTTCTCAGGAAAGCGAGTTCCCATCTAAAGATATCAGGTCTTGCTAGGTTATAAAATATTCGACGATCATAACGCACCACGGCGGTGGAGATAGAGGCAACCACGAAGTTGAGATGAGGGAGACCAAGAATCTGCGCAATTACATGTACGTTTCCCGGAGGAGCAAAGCATAGAAAAAATATTCTACG
Source organism: Sistotremastrum niveocremeum HHB9708 (assembly GCA_001630475.1). Taxonomy (NCBI): domain Eukaryota; kingdom Fungi; phylum Basidiomycota; class Agaricomycetes; order Sistotremastrales; family Sistotremastraceae; genus Sertulicium; species Sertulicium niveocremeum. The sequence continues at coordinate 126,212 of KV419433.1, forward strand.
AACTATACGTTGCCGAGCCTTGGAATGTGTCTGTTGAACAGGTCCACGAGAGGCGTTTTGCCAAGTCTAAAATAGGTGTGAGTATTTTATTGATGAGCACGAGAAGATAGTCAAGTAAATCTGACCTCGAATACGTGAAGGAATGAAGCAAGAAGAAAGCTAAGGGCATGCAAATCTCATTACGAAGCAACAAAGAAGCCGGTACACAAAACGAACGCGGGATCGATTCCATGCTTGAAGATGGCTTGAACCAGACAGAGCGAGTACGGGGGATTCGTGTTCATGTACTCATTGGAGTAAAACCTGTCCGTCATGGCTTCATCGCCGTCTTTCAGTAGAAGAAAGCGAAAACCTACAGAATGAGATAGATAGGTGTCGCAAGGAATGACAGCAACACAAGATTGTATAGGACCGGCATTCGAGGACAGAGCGACCTCGATAGGTAAAAAGTCATCAGAAGGAAGGCAAGTCCGGCTTGACCAAGTATCAAGAGAGAGAACCATACGAGCTGGAGAGCTCGCGGATTGGGGCCTAAATCGAATCCATCTGGGTTAGTCGTTCCTACTATTCCCATTCTTGACGCCTCTAATGGAGAATTCTGGACACAGATTGGATCCAACGTCGCACTTCAGGTGGAGTAGAAGGTAGGAACGAAGTACAGGCGGCACATGAACCGACATGCTTGAAAGATTTTGAATCGAAGGACGAGAATCTTCCCCATGAACTCAGTTCAAAATCGATTTCGAGATAAGCTCCGAGTCTTGCAGGATCTCTTGCTAAGTAGGAGTGTCCCTGGTGCCTTAGGATCCCCTCATGCAATCTCAAGATCTATCTGCATCCGTATCGAAGTTGATCGCGCTTCGGTAATATCGCGATATCGACGACACAGAGTTGGGCATCAGCTGACGATTTATCGAAGCGTCTGGATAGCTCAACAGAGCATGCTGTTGTTATCGGTGCCGAGCAGGTATAAGTATAAGTATAGACCGAGTTGCAATAGCAATCGCCAGGCACAAAGTCTGCTGAAATCTGGAAGCCTTCGGATGATCAGATGACTCAGACTGCTGAGGAGCTATCGCATCAGACTTTTGCTCGTCGATCATATCATATCAGCTTCCAATTGCACGGAATGGACATTGATGGACCATGGTGATCTACGTTGCTCAAAGTCAAAGCCAGAGTTTCAAATCCACATCATTCCCTTGATTGAGGTTGAGCAAGACTTCAAATGGTGCGAAGGAAACGAGCATCATCGGAAATCGGAACCAAATTTCAACGAAAATTAAAAATTAAATTGAGGATAACCAGGACGAATTCGAGGTGGAAGAACAGGTTTCGATCACGCGACACTTTCTTCTAATCCTCTGCTACACGCTCAAATATGATATGAGGACCCTGAGAACCGAATGTGATGTTCAATTCGTGCTGTCGTGGAGGACCGTTCGGCAAGTCAGGTCCAGATCTGGAGTGCCCTGGCATCCTCAATGATGCAAACCGGATTTCCGCTGGCCCCAGAAGAATATCAGTTGGCTCCGGATGACCGTCATTGAGAATATTCCTTGCGTCTTCCAATGAACCTTGTCGATGGCCTTGATTGATCAGACGATCAATCTGTAGCTGGAACAATGTCGATTCGTCTTCGGGTAGTGGGAAAGAAGGTGATGAGTCATCTGGGCGAGGAGATTGTGGGGGTTGTGAACGAAGAATTGGGGGCGGCTGGTATCTCCTGAAGAGGGCATCATATTGTAATAGGTTGAAATGTTAGTGTCGCGATCACTCAAAACAGAACTCGACCGAGGTATATTCTCTGGAGTGCGTAGGTGACAGTGCGACGGATGTGCTTACGTAATCACATCCGCGCGCGTTGTACATCGGGCTGAGTACGAAACTAGGCTACTTGTATATTCTACTGCTACTCTCTAACTATCACACCCTTTACACCCTCCCCTTCTGAACGGAGCATACCGTTCCACTCAAACATAGGAGAGAGTAGGCGGGAAGATGAGAAGGGAAAGAAAAAAAAATCCGCAATCAAATGAGCGTAACAAAGTTGGTATTTTAATTTTAACTTGGGTTTTCTAATTTTTTATTCCTCTTCAGCAGCGAATTCATCGGAGTCATCTTCATAGATGGCCCTTTGGTATTCTTCTTCACTGAGTGAAAGGATATATTGTCCATCATCCTGTTGCTCAGTGTCCGAAGGTTGGTCTGCATTTTGATCTGCAGTCTCATCATCGCCAGCTTCTGGTTCCGCAATGCGCACGCTGAGTGATTTAATGGAAGGATTGGGTTTTTCAGCAGTTGGACAGTCACGAGCTATATGGCCAGTTTTTCCACATGTAAAGCATGCGCCACTTCAGAAAAAATTAGACCTCCTATTTTGACTCCTGAGCGCTCTGGAGTACTCTGGAGTACTCAAGAGTGGAAATAGGAGGTCTAATTTTTTCTGAAGGCTGCAGTTGCCGGTTGCCTGGTTTTCTGAAAATCAGGCAACCGGCAACTGCAGTCATGACCAGTCATGACCACGGTCGCGACCGATGCTTAGGGAAGACCCTTAAGGGTCCCCAACCAGGGTATTCAGAGGGTCATGTAGTGGTATTTTCCCCATCTATCAGCATGTATTCATGGTATATGATGTATATACAGTATATATATGATCAATAGACACCAATAGACTATATATAAGAGGGTAAAACAATATATTAATCAATAAAATATTACATTTATAGGGCAGGCAACTGGTTGTGACTGGTCATTTGATGACTGGTTGCCGGACCGCAACTGCAGTTGCAGTTGCCAGTCACAGCCATTTTGGAATTTGGCAACCGGTCGCAGTTGCCAGTCACAGGGAATTTTGGAAAAAGTCCAGTCGTGACTGGACTTTGGAACTCTACAAATTTCTCTGGGTCATCATCTCCAGAATATTGATGGGTTGATTCCAGTTTAATACCAACAGTTGCTAAAGCAGACTTTTGTGGAAATACCGAATGGTTCCTGTTCCATGCTCTTCGGATGATCCGAACAGGCCTTGGCAAGTCGTCCGTGTCTTCATTCCATAATGGCGCATCAGTCATCGGAGTAGGCTTATCGCCTTGTGATGGCTCATATCCGTTAGCTGTGTTATTCAACAACTCAGCAGGATAATTATATTGCACATCATTCCGAATATATCCACGCTGACTGGGGTGGGTATATCCTCCTTCACCAGGACGTGCGAACCGTGTGACTGGAAGAATTGTGGACAATTCTGATACCAAAGGGACATGATAAGCATTGTTTGTTACAGTCCTTGAGGTATTGGCTGTCCTTGTCTGTGGTCCTTGTGATGTCGCACGGATACCAGAAAGACGGGGTCCAACAGACGATGGCAAAATGCCTCTGTGATCCGTTTTGGGACTGGCAATTGGAAACACAGTTGCATCTAATCCATGATTGACCGGAGTTGGCAGTTGACCTTCTTCAACCTTGATCTGTGGCAGCTGCGGATTGACCGAAGCAAATCTTGGGAAGAAGACAGACCGGGCAGTTTGCTCAACTTGCGGCGTCGATGTCTGACTTCTTGGAGAAGGTGTTGATTGTTGGGTGCCAATCGGGGACTGGGATCTCCTGATGTTTGTTGCGACTGCAGATGTGACACTCTGAACTTCAGATGATGCCTTCTTTTGACCTGCAGTCTCAGTTGCCAGGGGTATCCGCAAGCGATCGGGAGATTTTGGAGTGACAGAAAGCTTGTGATGGGGCATTCTATCCATAATCTCCGCATATGTCATGCATGTGTGATAGGCGTCTTTGAAGAGTTGACGTTTTTCTTCAAAATGCATGCTGCGAGCACCAGGACGTGTGATCTGACTTGAGAGATCGAAGATCTTCTGTCGGAGATCAGGGGCTTCCGGTGGATCATCGAGTATCTCAAAGGATAGCTTAGCAAGTTCAACATATGATTTGCTAGAAACCCAATCAGGCTGATCCATACTGTAGATGGCAATAAGCAGATCACTGTTTGGACGATCAATCTCATTCCGATAAGCGGGTGTCTGCGGACGAGAGGACGAAAGACCCAGGGCATTGGTTGCAAAACCCTTTCCGGAGCCGTGAAGTCTGGAGCGAGGCTCAGATCGATCTCCAATAGATCGGAGTGGCTGGTCATGAGATTTACGGGATGGCTTGGTGGATCTCGTGGTCGACGAATCTGGCGAATCATCTCCAAGATTTGCCCGCATACTGAGTTCGTGAATCAAGGTCCGGTTATCATTGCGGGGAGAACTACGAGGCACTTGATCTTGCCAGTTTGGACCAAGTAATCGGGCCATACGCCTCTCATACTGATCAGGATGGGTGTTACGGTAATCAAAGATTTGATTATCGAAATGGTT
>KV419433.1:131352-175025 GCA_001630475.1 Sistotremastrum niveocremeum HHB9708
GACGGATGTGCTTACGTAATCACATCCGCGCGCGTTGTACATCGGGCTGAGTACGAAACTAGGCTACTTGTATATTCTACTGCTACTCTCTAACTTGTTGGACATATGAGCCAGTACGAGCTGTAGTCGGAGTTACGGGGTTAACGGAGATACGGCGAGTTCTGGAGATCGGACCAAGTTAGTGGCATCGCTGTATAGCGGTTGCCGTATTTAGTAGCATCCGATGTAGTATATAAGCGCAGCCCGGATGTCGGAAATAGGCAGAGGTTAATCTGCCTATTGACCGGACATCCAGGTTAGTACATAAATATTGCAGAGGTTAATCTGCCTATTGACCGGACATCCAGTTTCATCAGGTTATGAGCCCTGCGCTCACGCTGTGATATCCGTTTTAAATACACTACCTCTTGTCGTTTGCAAAACCGTCTTTATTCAAACCTATCTCGAAAATTTTCACAAACCCCTAAAAACCACTCCTATCCTCACTTCGAATTTCGAAAGCTTCAAAACCGTCGTACTCTATCAATCACGCCGAACGTCATGCCAACAGACACCGAAGAGAAGACGACTCGATTCACAGGGTCCAAGATCCCAAATCTGATCCGTGCGAAAGGCAACGAGCCGTCCAATTTCCACACATGGAAAATTCAAATGCAAGCTGTTTTCATGGAGCAAGAACTATGGGATGTCGTCTATGGAAAAGAGAAAGCGAACATTCCAACCCTCGTCAAAACCAAAACCATTAAAGCCGATGTCGACGGAGTGTTGAGAGATGTGAAGCAAATAGGAAACGAAGTCGAATACGAGAAGGCGCTGGTGGATAATGCCGGGTGGACGAAGAAGGACCGAAAGGCCTGGAGAATATTGACAGAGTGCCTTGATGCCGACAGTATCACTCTGGTCGAGCACAGTGGAACCACTGCTATTGCCTGGGCCCGCCTTTACAACTACTTTTCCACCGCCAGCTCTCGCGAAAGTGGCACTATCTTCAAGCAGATCAGCACGTACGAGTGCGAAGAGGACATGGACGTCGACGAATGGCTTACGGACATGCGCAAACTCTACTCCCGCTACAAATCCCATGGCGGGAACAACATGCCGGATTCCCTCTTCGCCGAAAACTTGCTCCTGCTGCTACCAAACTCGTGGACACATTGGTGCGGTACCTATGAACAAACTACAAAAGGGAAGACCCTCAATTCGGAAATCGTAATCTCTGATATACGAACTGAATGGGCCCGTCTCTGTCGGCGCCGACCAAGTGCCCTCGCATCCATCTTCACGGCTCGTGCCGCAGCCGAACGAAAAAGGAAATCGGATGCCTCTTTCGCCAATTCCGCCCGTCCCACTAGTGTTTGCAAGTCAGGTCACTTAACCGCCAAATAACCGCAACTTAGCCGTAACTTAACCATTTGTGACCTAACCATGGTTAATGGTCATGGCTCAGAGCTGGTGGTCAAGTCACAGTCATAGACCTCCCCGGAATCCTTAACCGCTTGCCTTGACCAACATGGGTAGATCCTTGTCTACAGCCTTCCCCAGGCCTTCTGGTGTGTTCTGCTTGTCATATACATCATATATGAGGACCAATAACCTAGATTAAGTAGTAAAAAGTGGAGATTTATGACTTTTTTGAGGTCATAACCGCATTAACCGGTCAAAGTCAGGTCATGGTCACCCAATTTTGGCTTAACCGTGACCGTTGGCGGTTATAGGTTACAGCAAAACCCATTAACCATAACCGTGGTTTGGTTACGGTTAGGGCCTCCGAGGGGCCCATAACCTAACTTAACCTGACTTTCAAACACTACGTCCCACCAACAAACCTCGTGTTCTACCGAGGTGCAGCAACTGTGGGAAGCTCGGACACATTGCTGAGTCTTGTTGGGGAGTCGGTGGAGGAGCAGAAGGTCAGTATCCGTCAGGATACAAGGGGAGGAGAGACTTGCCGCGTGCCGGACCGGTTGTCCGATACTCCGGAGTGGCTGAAGACCGCGCAACTGGCAGCAACTTGACGCAATCATCTTCAGTCAGCATGGCAAGATTTAAAATGTGCCAAGTTCGTGCTCCTCAGGCTACAGACGCAGATGATAGGGCCCAGGTGACGATACCGATTTTCTCCGCACAATTACCTAAAGGGAACGGCTTCTACCACGACAGCGGCGCTAACCGACATGTCGTCCACGACCGTGCTCTGTTCAGCGAGTACCATGCTACTGCCCCCATTCCCGTCTCTGCTTTCGGCGAAAAGCTTGTCGTCGAGGCCATTGGAAAAGGGACTGTCATCGGGACTCTCCACCACGCGGGCCTGACCACCACCATCTCTCTTCAAAATGTCTTACACATCCCGGAGGCCCGACAAAACCTAGTCTCCGAAGTCCAGTTCAACCAATTCGACGTTTTCACCGAGTTCATAAAAGGAGGGCTGATGTTGAGGACGGATGGTGAAGTGATTGGCGATGGGGTATTGGACAGGGAGCAGGGCATGTTTAGGATCCACTTCTCCCCTACCCCCCGTCTAAAATTGAGCGACCGCATCAGTCCACATGAATCACTCAGCGACCGCATCACTCCTGAGCAACCCATCGCGATGTCTTCGAGCTCCCTCCGTGAAGTCGACCACCATTTTTTCATCGCCTCGCAGGTCACTCCCGAACAGATGGCGTAAAAGACCTGCTGCGATCGGTCAGGGGCATCACCGTCAAGCTCCCATCCTCTCCTCATCACGTCTGCGACGGTTGCGCGAGAGGAAAAATTCATCGTCTTCCTTTTCCTTCTTTCACCGATACCCGTTCCAATGCCATTCTCGGCCGAGTTCACTCTGATGTCGGTGGCCCTCTACCCACCGGGTACGGCAACGCAAGATTCTACGTTACCTTCATTGACGACTTCTCTCGGCATGTTCACGTCTATATCATGCACTCAAAAGATGAAACCATCGAAAAATTCAAAGAATTCAAAGCTTTCGCCGAAAATCTTCACAACACGAAAATTAAAATATTTCGAAGCGACAATGGCGGCAAGTATACCTCGCAATCCTTCCAGTCCCTTCTCTCCGATGCTGGCATCGCCCACGAGCTCACTGTCCCCGACTCTCCACAACAGAACGGGGTGTGCGAGCGATACAACCGCACTCTTATGGATATGGCAAGGCCTATGCTCATAACACGGGCGGTCAGTGTTTATTTCTGGCCGTTTGCCGTCACCATGGCTTGCCACATCAAGAATCGTCTCCCTTCCTCCTCCCTCCCTCCTCATATCACTCCGCACGAACGATGGACCGGTAACAAACCTGACCTCTCCTATTTCCAGGAATTCGGCGTCCAATGCTACGCGCGAGTCGTCTCTGACTCCTTGAAGAAATTGGATCCTCGAGGAGAGTTCGGGATTTTTCTGGGATATGCGAAGGGAGCAAAGGGATATCAGTTCTGGCATTCAGACAGTCGCACTGTGAAGATTCGGCGTGACCTTCTCTTCTCGAACGCACCACCTTCGCCTCGCCACCTCGCCGGTGATACCACCAACTACGAGCAATACATGCCGCTATTCAGTCAGGGGGAATATCCAAACGCGTTGTTGGATACCCCATGTACGCCGTCCGATCCTCAGGGGACCGAGACAAACTCCACCGAAGACTCCCTGGGAGATCTAAGGTATGCTTTCGTATCGCTTCCGAAGCGTTCGATTGCTAATTCTACTGTTCTCAGGACCGTTTTTGAATCGGAGGGTGAAGTGTCCGACACTACACGCCTGTCTGAGAACAGGTACGTTGTTGCCGCGGTGCCAGAGGTTGAAAGTCCTGAAAATATATTGTTTTATAGTGACTTGCGGCGGTCTGGCCGTCCACGTCGATTACCCGCACGCTTCAGAGTCCTCCAAGCCAACTGCTGGCTTGCCATCGACCTTGTTCATGGGGTCTATCTCTTCGACAGCACAGCCCCCGACGATGATGAAAAATATTGGTCCCATGCCTTTTCCCTCGCCACTCCCTACGATCCCGATGAGCCATCCACCGTACAAGAAGCCCTTAACGGCAAGCATTCTGCCGAATGGACTGCTGCTATGCACGAGGAGCTCGAGTCTCTTCGAGCTATGGATGTCTATGAGGAAGCTACCCTTCCCCCGGGCCGAAAATCTGTCAAGTCGAAGTGGGTGTTCAGAGTCAAGCGCAACGAACACTTGCACATCGCACGATTCAAGGCCCGTCTTGTAGCTCGTGGCTTCACTCAGGTAGCGGGGCAAGACTATTTTGACACTTTCTCGCCAGTCGCTCGGCGCTCGCTGGGATTCCATTCGGTTGATTTTAGCGCTCGCGGCTATCTTCGACTGGGAATTGAAGCATCTTGATGTCAAGACCGCCTTCTTAAACGGAGATCTATTCGAGGTGGTCTATCTTGAGCCTCCGCCAGGACATGGGGGGGGCGGTAGATTTGTCTGGCGTCTCAAGAAAGCCCTATACGGCTTGAAGCAGGCCGGGCGCCAATGGTACTTGAAGATACACGAGGCTTACACCAAATTGGGATTCGTTCGACTCGAATCTGATTGGTGCATATATATCAGACAATCCTCCGACGGTGTCATCATTGTTGCCATGTCGGTTGACGACCTCCTTGTCGCTGCATCCTCGCTTGCCTTATATAGTTGGTTTGAAACCAAAATAGGCGAAATCTTCACAATCTCGATCTTAGGAGACGCACACTGGATCTTGGGAGCTCGCATCACTCGAGATCGGGCGAAGAAACTCCTCACAATCGATCAGGAGACCTACGCAACAGCTGTACTCGAGGGGTTCAAGATGCACAATGCCAATCCCGTCCAATCGCCTCTCGATCCGAAAGTTAAGCTCTCGGCTGCCACCTCCGACGTCGTTCCTGCTGAAGACAAAGAAATCGAATCCCTATACCGAAGCATTGTGGGACGACTTATGTACCTCGCAACCACATCTCGACCCGATCTCGCCAACTCGGTTCGGCTTCTCTCTCGATTCATGTCTCGCCCAACAAAGGACCATTATCTCGCAGCTAAGCGTGTACTTCGCTATCTCAATGGCAGTCGAGGTCTCTCCATCACGTACGATGGCAATGCTGCCTCGCCCATGTTCAATGTCTATTCAGACGCGGACTGGGCACAAGAAAAGGGGAGACGCTCGGTCTCCGGCTATATTGTGGAGATGGGAGGGGCTGCAGTGTGCTGGAGTTCAAAGCAGCAGGCTGTTGTGGCACTCTCGTCGTGCGAGGCCGAGTACATGGCTACCACTCATGCCGCAAAGCAGATTCTCTGGCTTAGGTCACTCATGAAGGAACTCGGCTTCAGTCAAAACAATCCGACCACACTCTTTTGCGTAGAGTTCCAAGGTCCAGTCCACGTGACTGGTCGTATTGGGCAACCGGACCGAAGTCGCGACTGGACTGCAGTTGCCGGTTGCCTCAGTTTCTGAAAATCAGGCAACCGGCAACCGCAGTCATGACCAGTCGTGACCACGGTCGCGACCGATGCTCAGGGAAGACCCTTAAGGGTCCCCAAACAGGGTGCTCAGAGGGCAATGTACTGGTATTTTCCTCATGTATGGTCATGTATTCATGGTATATGATATATATACAGTATATATATCATCAATAGACACCAATAGACTATATATAAGAGGGTAAGACAATATATTAATCATTAAAATATTACATTTCTAGGGCAGGCAACTGGTCGTGACTGGTCATTTGATGACTGGTTGCCGGACCGCAACTGCAGTTGCAGTTGCCAGTCATGGCAAATTTGGGATTTGGCAACTGGTCGCAGTTGCCAGTCACGAGGAATTTTGGAAAAAGTCCAGTCGTGACTGGACTTTGGAACTCTACTTTTGCGACAACCAAGGCACCGTTGTAAGGTTCGGCACGGTTGCCTATCCGCGGCTACGGATATCCGGCGAAATTTCCGGAGGCCCATCCGCCATCCGCGGCTGTGCAACGGCGGATAGCCGAGCATTATCCCGGATAGCCGAGGATCCCCGGATCATCCGCGGATATTAATATATTAATTATTTGTTTTAATCGATATTAATATATATATTATTTCCTCTATTTACATTTGTGTTCCCGCGATCCGATCGTGATCAAACTTGATCAAACACGATCAACGAACGACGCGCGGATTGTTTCGAACTCAGCTCGTCGTCCCCTGCCTCTCGCCAGCACCACCAACCAGCCTCAAGCAACGAATGGACCCCCTTCCTCATCGACAACATCGCTCAGCAACATCAAGACAGTGTCTACACACTTGCAGAAGACTATAGGAGGTGGAAATGGGTGGATAAGGGATGGATTGGCTGATGGATGGATGGATGTAGTGCTGGATGGAGGCTGCAGGCTGTGCTGTGGGCCGAAAAAATCGAATAAAATAATAAATATATCCGAAAATGTATATAAAAATGATTAAAATAATAATATATATAATAAAAAATAATATATAAAATAATAAATATAATAAAATATCATCCGGATATCCTCGAAAATCCAGGACCTCCATCCGCCATCCGCGGCTCGCGCTGTCACGGATATCCTGTCACGCGGATATCCGGTCACACGGATACATCCGCGACGGATAGCCGGATGCCGCGTATCCGTGCTGAACCTTACACCGTTGCGTGCACCCACAATCCTCAGAGCCACTCCGCACTCAAGCACATCGACATACGCGTCAATTTCATCCGCCATTGTGTATCTGCCGGTCTAGTCGAAGTCGTACACATACCGGGTACTGAAATGATTGCCGATCTTCTCACGAAGTCCCTCGCGCCACCAATGCATCAGAGATGGCTCAACCTCCTGAAGATGTCAAAAATGGATTCACCTCCGTAATGGCTCATGGGGGGGTGTTGGACATATGAGCCAGTACGAGCTGTAGTCGGAGTTACGGGGTTAACGGAGATACGGCGAGTTCTGGAGATCGGACCGAGTTAGTGGCATCGCTGTATAGCGGTTGCCGTATTTAGTAGCATCCGATGTAGTATATAAGCGCAGCCCGGATGTCGGAAATAGGCAGAGGTTAATCTGCCTATTGACCGGACATCCAGGTTAGTACATAAATATTGCAGAGGTTAATCTGCCTATTGACCGGACATCCAGTTTCATCATAACTATCACACCCTTTACACATATCCTGGATAACATTTCAGAATAGCATATGTCGCGATTGATATATTACGTACGAATGAGCAGGTTTCTTGCAATTCGTCGGCTTTCTTCACTAGCGCAATAATAACGAGCATCCGCGCCCCGAAGCGGGAATTCTCGATCAACGCAATGCGAAAGAAACATATATACGCCAGCGTGATTTGAAAGTGTCGATATATTATGTCGCTTCAGGTAATCGACTAATGCATCGCTAGCTGTACGCCAAGAATTCTTCTCTGGATATTGACAGAGATGTGCGATGATTGGTGAGAAATCGATGCCGGAGGGAAATCGGGATGGAAGGCCTGTAGTGAGCCTTGTAAGTATGCGAGTTGGTTAGACTCGATCTGGGAGCACAAGAACAAGCCCAGAAGATATAGAATTCGTCCAAGGGGATGCCGAAGATGTGTGAACCCGGAAGAGGAGTGAAAGGAAGGTGATAAGAGGAGGAATAATGTTGAGGAAGAAGCACTTGAGGGGACTCGAGAGGGGACGTTTAGATAGCAGGGAGAAAGGGGGAATAGATTCGATAGTCCACTGCGGTCGATACAGGCATGTACTTATAGAAAAAAATACAAAGGCAGTTGAGCAACTGAGCCTGGGAAAGTGGACCAACAGAGATAATAGACATATGGGCCGAGACCCGGTGGATACATGAGGGGAACAATTGCAACATGAAAGAGATACTATTCTAAGCTGAATGAAGATCCGCATTTGGGAGTTCGACCGTGAACGAGGTCGCTTAAGACAATGCAGCTCGGTGCACTAATTCGCCGACATTGATGTTGAGAGACGATTGGGGCGCATTGTAAGGTCGGGATCGAGGGCGATGATGAATACGATGAATGTGATGACGGTTACGAAGTCGATTTGGAAGGGAACGAGGTCGCTAATGGCGATACGAAGGGGAACGTGTAATTTGGGGGATAAAACGAAATCGACGAGTCGGAGGAATTGGAACGTGACACTTGATAGAACGAGGCGTAGATGGGAATGGAAAACGATAGAATGATTTGCGAGAGCCGTAGATCGGCGGTGGTGGCGGACGATTGGTGTTCGTGGTGCTTTGTGCGAGACGCGAGGAGTGAGTCGGGATCTGAACTATAAGTCCGTTATCTCCGAGGGCGCATCTGTGGAAATGCAAGTCGAAAATCGAGTGCGGAATAATGAACACTTAACGACTAGCTAGAGTCGCAGACTCTACAAGCCTGATGACGGAAGACAGGCTACGAGGATCGATGTTGGACCACCCGCGAGGTTCGTCAAGATAGTTATTGACGTGGATGAGGACATCGTTTGAATATCCGCCGATAACGACTTTGAGGATATCGTCAAAGTCGTCGGAGTAGTATGTCGAGCGAATGAAGGATATGATAACGGAGTACCGGTCAACATGGGAGAGAATACGTCTGACGGCATCTTCGGCTCCAGAGCGAAGACGAGAGATGCAACGAATGACGGCGTATTTGAATATCTCTTGGTGGTCTCCCAAATATTTCGGTTGGTCAAAGACGCATAGGCACTTGGCAATAAGTTCATCGGAGTCAAAGGGACACGTCAGAATATTCAGGATATCCGTGCAGGTCTCGACGTAGGATACATCAAAGAAGCTGTATATATCCTGGCGATGTTGTTCGAGGAGGAACTTGGTCAGTTCAACCGTCCGACGATCTTCTTCGGCTTCATCATTGGCTTCTTCGCTCTGTCCCAAAATTGATCCAGGATGCCATTCCTCTTGTCTTCTGTTTGCCCTGCTCGCCTCGATCTCCTTCCGCCTGACCCGTAACCAGGAGCTAAAGCGAGAGACTTGAACATCGAGAGACTGCCGCGCCCGCACGGACAGATCCGTCGCCTTCAGACGATTGTAGGCCTTCCTGAATTGATCCATCGACCCATCTCCATGTTGCACCCAAGTTGCGCACGAAAAGGAAGGAACTGCACGTTCCAAAAGGTGAGGATCGCCCGCGTCAGCAATTCGCCGAAAGTAGATGTCGGCCAGTTTGTCCATGGAATCGCGGTCGACCTCGATTCTCAGACTCTGTATGCACTTCTTCGTCCTCTGCCACATCCTCTCCACGAGTACCGCCCTCATCCGTGCTCCCATCTCCTTCAACGACCTGCCATGTCTCGGTTTGGACTGTCCGACTGGTCCCCAATATTCTTCTGGAGAGCATTCCAAATCACAACTCTCCATACGACGTCGTGAATGATGTGCTCTCTCTCCCTCGCGATGATGAAGAGGCTTTGATTGGGTAGAAGCTTCGGATGTCTTGGATCCGGAATGTCGCATAATGACTGCAACGACCAACTTGCTCAGCGGTCCCTCAAAGACGGAACCTTCATACCGGATAGCATGGAAAGTGGTGGCACTCATGGTGATCGCGATTGCCGAGACAAGGATAACTCCCAACGCCCACGTTGCCATTAAAATCGTTGCCGTTTCTGAGGAAGACGACGAAAGGTTCCATAGCTGGTATAACAGTCCCGCCAAGAAAAGTGCTATGGAGAGGAGAAGGAGTCGGTAGATGACCTCCATGAGGAACTTGATCCATCTTTCTGCGCGTTCCATCCGCTCTACGTGGTACAGCGTTCGTGCTTTCCAGCCGATTATATCAGGCATCATAGTCAATTTGCGCACCCATTGGCGTCCGAGTGCGCAGAGTACGGCAACAATAATCTATTTCGAAGTCAGCGTTACACGTTGGGGAAAAACAGTATCGACTTACGGCGGTGATGAGGGAGAGATAGTACAACGCGCACACTGCTTCATCCGATCGAGCAGGAAGGGGAGGCGGACCGCTTGCTAGAGAGAAAGAGTTGCTAGGGCTGCTGGGAGACGGAGAGAGGGCTTGCGTCGCCGGTATAAGAAAGGCTGTGAGTACCGCAGAGAATAAAGCGATCTATATCGCATAGATGAATCAGCTCGAATCCCCGGCTTGACCAGTAAATTACTCACGAAGATTAATGTGACATCTATCGTTCCATTCCAACCCTCAGCTTTCTCCTTGGTCTTCGCCAACACGATTTCATATAAGGCGAGGCATGTCGATTCGTCATCCGGTTCTTTCTCATCGTATGGCTGATCATCTAAGATTCATGCATGAGTTTATGCCGCAGGCGCAAGCACACTGCTAACTCACTTTTCAAAGCATCATTCGTTAAAATATCAAATTTCTTCCCGTGATCCAATAGTGTTGTCTTGATTGCCTCCATGGTCGCCGACTGTGACATCACTGAAATCTTGACCTCATCCATGTAACCCTTCTGTGCGCCCATAGTTGTGTTGAGCTCCTTCAAGACATCTATAAGGGATCCAAACTGATCTCGTAAGGTCGCCGTGAGCTCGTTCGTCTCAAGCTCAGGACTTTGAGGTGGCTCGAAGGATGTCGGTGGCCATGATGATGGCGGAACGGTACAAGATACCTAGTGAGAAAAATAATCTAGTTCAACGTCGTCTTTGATATAGAAGACCCTATACCTCATGCTGAAGCCGCTTCTAGCGCTCCTTGGAAATCGAAAAGCTCTTTCACTGCAAGCGGCTATGGTCATTCAGAATCTGTATCATTTGTTATCACCATGAGTCTTGTTTTGAATGATTGGAAAGCTTACCACTGGCGAGTTCAAAGCATCGCCTTCGTATCGTTTTCTGCTAAGGAACTATTTAATATTTGGCCAATTGGCTAGAGAAGCCGGGGAGTCGTGACGAAACGTCGAAGGCTTACATAAGCGGTTGAAATTTTTCAATCGCACCCTCGAGTTCTGAAAGCAACAAAGCGACGTTAAATGATGATCTCATGAATTCTTTGGCACTTTGACAGGAAAAGCCTGCCATCCATTCCGTACAAACAAACGAACCGTCCTTGCAAACGCCATTCTCGAAACTTTTACGACGAAAAATGTACATCACACTCAATATCAATGCTGCTTACGACCACCTACATTGCCAGCACAAGTAGTTCAACATTGAGCATTTCGGGCGGATGGCTAGCCTCCAGGGGAGTATTAGCTCGGGACTACTTGCTATGTCGAAAAGAAAATGGAACTGAGTCATATCTCATATTTCTCCATCGATGTCGAGGTGAAGCGATGACTTCGGAAGGGGTTTCGATACGGAGCGAGGGGTAGGAGTCGGGGGCTTGGATTGATCTGCGATACGGACTATATCTTGGACGTCAGATCGGGATTGTTCGGATAAGGACATTGAGTCGGCAGAAGGAGAATTGGCTGAAGGCGCAGCGGCTGGGGTGTTCCTGGGGGAGGACTTTCTACTCTCCACATGAGTAGAACCGGACGCAGGTAAATGGATATTGGGATTGCGAGGAGAGGAATGCCGACTCTCTGTGTGATCAGATCTGGAAGTCGCTGGAGGACGATCCGGATTTCGGGGCCGATATCTTCCCCTCTCCCGAGACGACTGCCCCCGGTCGAGCCCGAGCACGGTTGCGAACAGAGTACCGTTTTCTGGAGAAACATTAGATGGGACTATACTCATAAAGTTCAAGCATACCTTCCAAAAAGCTTTGGGCGCATTCACTCGTTTCCTCTCGTGTAGCATATTTGTGGCCGTCAGGACTCCGCCAGTCCTTGCGGACGCAAAGTTGTAGAAAGTCGTGAATACCATGGAGATTCTCCAGGTTTCCAATAGGGCGATCTTTGAGATAGGTAATCAAAACGTGACTGACGTCACGCCAATACACCCATGATAGATGCTGAGAGATGTTCGCAACGATATTCGATATATTGATGTCTGGGTTGATCTGAGCACGAGGACCAGCCAAAATCAAGATTAGTTTGGAGAGGCAATCGGCATTTATATCAATCGACGGCCTTGGGAGGAAATCGTTGATATGACGAAGAACTTCATCTCGACGGTGACGGACGATAAATTCAATCACAGGAGCCAAAAGTGGAGCTTGAGATTCGTCATCTATCGGAGACCGAATGAATGAACGAATGACCGAAAGGTGGTCGACGTGCGAGAAGATCCTTCTGAGATCATCATCCTGTCCCGATTGAAGAAGGGAATTGCAATGATTGAATGCCTCACGGACGATCCGTCGTGAGTCACCCAAGTGATAATCCAGATCATGGAGGCAAAGACATCTTGCGATACATTCGTCGAATGAGAGCGATAAGAATTCCAAGATGTCGGAACTATTGGTAGTGGATACCGTGAATGAGCGATATAAAGGATGCGCTCGTTGTCGGAGAAGAAATGTGGTCAAGCCAAGTAATCGGCGGGCATGCTCGGCGTCTTCCTCTCCCTCGCGCTTCTCTATTTCTTTCATGCGGTCCAAGTCAGACTGATGACTCTTGTTTCTCTCCATCCATGATCGGTCATGCCGTCGCGCTTCTTGATCCCGTTCCCGCTTCTGCCGTCTCTCGCGGATCCATGAACCAAGACGCGAAATCTGTGCGTTGACTGTCTGCTGGACTCGGACTGACGTGTCCGTCGACATCAACCGAATATACGCCTTCTCCAAGTGGTCAAGAGTTCCATCTCCGTATTGGATCCATTTGGAATATGACAAGGATCCTACTGCTCTTTCTAGCAACATTGGATCGCTTGCTTCGGCGATGAGAACCAGGTACGTGTTGAAGAACTCGCTCATGGAGTTATACTGAACCCTGATCCGCAGCCCTTGGATCCATTGGTGCGCTCGGTTCAGAAGCTGCATCAGTCTTCCTTGGGTTCCAGTTTCCGGTAGCTTCCTGCCGCCGCTCAGGACTGTCTTGACCACCATCTGGCTCAGCAATCCCTCGAATACGGAGCCTTCATAACGGATAGCATGGTACGTCGTGGCTATCATCGTGAATACGATTGCTGATGCAAGGAAGAGACCCACGCCCCACGTTGCGAGTAGAATCTTCGCTGTGGAGTCGAAGGAAGTGGCAAGATTCCAGAGTTGATAAAGCAGCCCAGCTACAAAGACTCCGATGGACGAGAGAAGTGACCAATAGACGATCTGCATGAGGACCTTGATCTCTCCTTCGGCTATCCGCATCCGTTCCAGATGCCAAATGGTTTTAGCTTTCCAGCTTTGCACGTCCGGCATGACCGTCAACCTACGGACCCATTGACGACCGAGCACACACAGCACGGCAACGATGATCTGATATTATTTTAGCCTTGATTATTTGCATCTTACTAACGAGAAACTCACTGCAGTGATTAGCGACAGGTAATATGTTGCACAGACGATTTCGTCAGACATGGGCGGCAACGGTACTGGATCTGAAGGAGTCGAGGTGGAATTGGCGGGACTTGGGGAGAGAGCTTGACTCGCGGGTATTAGAAAGGCTGTGAGCACAGCTGAGAACAATGCGATCTGATTGAACTTGAGTAGCTGCGTGAGTTGAATCAGTCATTGCTCACGAAAATCAGCGTAACGTCTATCACTCCATTCCACTGCTCTGCTTTCTGTCTCGTCTTCTCTGTCGCTATTTCGTATAGCGCTGTGCATGTCGATTCATCATCTGGCTCTTTCTCATCGTACGGTTGATCGTCTAACGTCATATCAGCACATGCCAATGTACATCCTGAGCCGGTGCTTACTTTTGAGAGCGTCTTTCGTCAGGATATCGAGTTTCGTGGCCTGGTCCAACATCGCGGTCTTCATTCCTTCCATGGTGACCTTCATCCCCTCCATCGCGCTCCTCTGTGATCCCATCGTAAAGTTCAGCTCCCTGACGGCGTCTAGCAATGCACCAAAGTTGCTATTCAGCAAATTGATTGCTCGACCGCTTTCGTTGATGTGCGGCTCAGGGAATGAGAGACCAAGACCAGAGGTTGATGCAGCATGTAAATCGGACATGGTGAGAGATAACAGAGCATAGGGGTTGAACGTTCGTGCACCCCATCACTGGTCCTGTCCTGGAAGGCTGTACATGTACCGTGACAAAACTACCCAGCACGTCTTCTCCGATTTAGGATTTTGCTCTTACGTAAGCAACTTGCGCCCTGGAGATCATGCATTGCCCGAACTCGGATCATCGACAACAAATCTTAATTTTGGGCTAAGTGAGCATTGTTCGGGATGATATAGTGAGTTGCAGTTATTGCTAGTGATGATTGAGAAGTCATTTTTCCATGAAGCGTTCGAACTACGTCGTTACTCGCGTCCCGTCGCGTGCCAACCCGCCGAGCCTGAGTCAAGACGTGGGTTCGAATCCCCTATATCATTCACATTCAGGTATTGATGTTGCTATGTCAGGGATCAGAATTTCTGGTCGAAAACTCATGTCATGCGGCTTCAGTCCTATTTTCGTCAGTAGACGATAGATAGTCCTTATCTGATCCGACCAATGTTGTAGGCTCCGACTGATAGTGTTCGGGACAGGATTTATCTCGTGGAAGCGCGGCCATCGTACAGAACGAATGGTACCAGCATTTCAATATATCCTGATGAAAGTCGAGAATGATCAGTTTGAGTAGTCAAATTTCGCGAGCTTGCACTCATGACGCACCTTTTGAGAGGCAAAGATGAGGAAAACAGATAACGGCACTTTATCTTCCAGATAAGTGATTTTGAAAACATTTCCGATGCGTCTTTGGACTGACCTATCGATAAGAAGCTGATGGCAGTACGTGTAGTTCCAACGACTTTAACCATCGTCCCGGTGTTCAGCAGCAATCTTTGGGAAGACTGAGTCGGGGCTAATGGAGAAAAAATGTCACATACCCAAGAAGTTCCCACAGGTTGAATATCGAGATACGAAGTATCTGGGAAGTATCCAGCACGGATTTGATACCCAGTTTTCGTGAGGCTTTGCGTCGCTTCAATAAAACGATAAGGAGTGCCGCTGTAATTCGTCATATGGCTTCAGACAACGTTACGTAGACTACCTATAAACTAAGATTACCTTGACAGATTATAGTTGCGGACGCTAGAATGATCATGTTCAGATTCATAATTGCGGAACTACGAGGTGTTCAGTAAGCCTGCTTGAGCTGAAGCACGATTCCTTACAAGGTGTTGTCACTTATGATGCAGAAGAAAGCATATTTCAGCCGAATGACCTTCACAGGCGATACGAGTCCAGTCTGAATGAATGATGGATGTTATGAGACGAGAGCGAGGTGGGTAGATGTACTGTGGCTCACGATGAAAGCACACGCCGAGATGATCAAGTAGCTGAAGTAAGGAAGAGTTCGGAGCTGAACGAAGATGATCAAGCTGGATCATGACGGAAAAGCGGCGTACACACTATAAGATAGCAACCTCGACTTGATTGCGAGTGCGGAGGATTGAGTGGGCCATGAATCGCAGATTTCAAGGTCTAGATGGAATGTCAATTGTACTCACTTCGACGTGCTTACGAAGGACGTTATATTACGCACTTCATATACAAGTAGAAAGGACGAAAGAATAAATCTGGCGACAAAAAGTCATGACACCGATACCTACGAGCTGACAGTACTCACGCGGAGTCATTTCCATATTTGAGAGCAGCTTGCACCAGGCATTGCGAATAAGAGGGGTTCACACTCCTATATTCACCGCTATAGAACCTAGATCACGCTGATGAGAGATTGTGCCTGAAAATCATCGAAGAATCCACATACAGAATGAGATATACGATTGTATCCAGCAATGCGAGGAACACAAGATCATATAGCGCAGACAGTCGGGGAGCCAGGCATTTTGCGAAGAGGAAAGTGAGCGAAAGGAGGGCAAGACCTGCTTGACCGACGATTAAGGAAGAGAACCAGATAATCTGTACGCTCCGCGGATGTGGGCCAAGGCTCAACCCATCGGCATCAGCGCTGTCCATCGATTCGTCGAATTTCCCTCAACCCCGTGGAGGAAAACAGACTTTCGATAAGACAGAGAGGGGAGCTATGAGCGGGATGAGCAAGCGTACAATCGTATGCCATGGTTCTGCTGCAAGACCCAATATCATAATGCCTGTGCGCATGCCGAAGTAATATCGCTCGATCAAGAAGACGAAGTTGGACTGCTATTATTGCCGACGTCCAATCAATCCCACACAAACGGCGGACATGATAGAAGGTGTTCAGGAGGAGGTCAGGGTGCAGGGCCGTACTGTATCACAGGAAGCTCGGAAATGATGCATGATATTCAACCCGCTGGGAACCAGAAATTCGCCGCGATAATATGGATGCCACGTCGCCGTCCAATGCCTATGAGAGTCAGAATCGAAAAAAGTACGGTATTGAACTAGGATATATGTCAGATAAGTAAGACTGCGAAATCTTCCAATTTCAACCCACTGGCTGAGTGTTTGGACATCCCTCGTCTGACAATGAAATAAAAAATATTAGCATGGATCAGCCATTTTGGAGCAGGACCCTTCAAAGGAAGAGGTCTCTTGTCGAGAGGTATCCAGTGTCGATTAATGCTGCAAACTTGCTTCTGCCCTTGTGCGCAATTTCTTTCGCTGATTTTGGTTGTTCGTAGTTGAGACGGTGCGGACTTCGAATCTCATTTCGCCCCGAACGCGGCGACGACGACGACGACGACGCAGACCATGGCGGGCAATGGACCCAACAGCTGTGATCTAGGTACATCCATTTGAACCTCCTACGCTGTCGTATGGACTACTAATCTACCTTATGTTGTATTCCTAGTCCAACTCGCGGAGCCTGTGTCAACGAGCTTTCCTAGTCATCCTGCCTTGATCAATGCGTCCATCCATCGGTTCATTTCAACATCGACCTGCTCAGACTCGTACTCAGACGTCTTTACCATCAGGGCCGCGCATCCATGTCACAGCAAAGAATACTGAAGGGTACATCTCAATTTGTTGCGCCCAATCTTCCACCAAATCTAACAAACCGTCGATCAGTGGATGCTTTCGACATCAGATCGATAGCACAAATCGGCTGCCGCACTACCTAAGCTTATCGCTAAGATGTGAGCTCTGCGTCCTCGTTGCGTGATCTTCAAAGCTGTGCCGGAAGTTGATGGCAGCTGTACCCATCAAGAAGCTGCTCGTTCAGTGGGAGAATTGCGGATCTGTTGTTGATGGTGCGTCTTCTCTTGTTGTACTATTTTCTATGATAACTCATGGGTCACTTTTCCATGATCAGCTCCCGGCGGCGGCCAGGTTTCGTACTGCACCGTTGGCGCCAACGAGGGTCACAGCGAAACGGATTTGTCTAGCTGTCGAACTCTTCCTTTCGCACTATTACAGGATATCTTGCTGTGAGTGTTGTCTGTGTCAAACTTTTGGCGGAAGTGGAAGCTTAGCCTTAATCATTCAGATTTACCGATGGAGTGAGATGCATCAGGGGCTCGTTGCTTGATCCGCCGACCGCGCCAAAGATCTACACACGTTTTGACTAGCTCCAGTGATCTCTCCCGTTGATGCGTCTCACTAGAGTTCCTCGACGTGCCTTTCGCCGAGCTCTGAACTTTGCACAATCACTATGACAACTGCCGATGCATGATATCTTCCCTGCACGTTGCTCGAACATTATAGGGCAAGCTTCCTTGTCACCCCTATGTTCTCAAGAAAAGAAGACACTCTCACCGTTATTGATTTCTTGACTTTTCTCTCTTGAATGGAACACGTGCTATGACTCCTTGCTGATTTCGACCCAAAGGCAGCTGGGAAGCGTCAGGTGCGACGCTGCTCATGAATATCAACTAGAGCTTCTGGGTGGATCCACCAGCCTCAGCTTCGGTGACTGGTACATCTTGGCTCTATTCGACTTTGAACATACGTGGTCTTGGACTCTCTGGATGAAGAAAGACGTCAAAGCTTTGTTGAACCTCCTTCTGAGTCACTGGCACGTCCTCGAGATCCTGCAGGATCCTGTTGCGTTTCTGTTTCTGATCATCATCGTTCCTGGAACGTCTGCCTTCCGATTTCGCTTCCGATTTCCGATCCGAAACTCACCAGGATCACGGTCATTGTGAAGTTTTGTCGCAGATCGACTTCTTCGACCTCTCAAGCTTTCAAGCTTTCAAGTACATCTCATCAAATGTATATTGACTTGACAAATCGCATTACGACCTAAAAGGAAGTTGCGATCT
The DNA here is from genome assembly GCA_001630475.1 of Sistotremastrum niveocremeum HHB9708. Taxonomy (NCBI): domain Eukaryota; kingdom Fungi; phylum Basidiomycota; class Agaricomycetes; order Sistotremastrales; family Sistotremastraceae; genus Sertulicium; species Sertulicium niveocremeum. The sequence goes on from KV419433.1 coordinate 149,519, forward strand.
CTATGCGACGCCAAATCTGGTACCCGAGGCATCGGTTTTGAGCGAACCGCTTGATCATCCAAGTTAGACAATGATGGGATTCAAGTGGCTCTGGACTAACTGATTAGCTCATCGGATACACAGTGTGCAGAGATTCAGTGCTCTTCAGCTCAGCTTTGCGTTTGTTGCAAGTTCTCTATTTGCGGTCGCTGCGTTATCCAATTTGCACCGTTGTTTCTGTCAAGCTTGCCGTAGGAGCCTGGCTCCTTTCCCGTATGCATGAATCATACTTTGGCGACGACAACTTCACAGACACACGTTGAAGCTCGGGATTAGCATCTTTGATGGGAGTTTCCTTCATTCGCTGTTGCCATAAACAGCGCCAAAAATCCATGATGTCCTATTGAGAGCTGTCAGGGGAGATTCGATGCAAAAGACAACGATCTCCTACCTTTTGAGAAGCAAAAATAACAAAAACGGACAGGGGTACTATCGCGTCATATCATCAATAAGTACACGTAGACTGCGAATTTCCAAAGTACTGATACACTCACCAATCGCAAGAAAACTCGTGGCAATCATCGTTTGCCCTATAAATTCTCCTAGAGCTGCAGAATTTAGCAGCAGCCTAGCACAGCTCCTCAATACGGGCCCGAAGCCAGGAAACACACGCGATCTTGAAAGGACTTACCCGATGAGCTCCCACAGATTGAATACGGAAATGCGAACAATTTGAGACAGATTCAACGCGCTGGGCACTCCCAATTTTCGGCACGCTTTTCGTCGTTTATGTACAACTATGCCAAGGGCAACTTCGTCGTTGAAGACATGCTCAATTTTGCGAATGAATCCGGGCGACTCCGGCGTACCTTGGCATACCAGAGTTGCTGCAGCAATCAAAACCAGCTCCCAGGTTAGTATAGCACCGCTGAACAATATTATCCGTGGGTTGTGACGAGCTCAAAAAATTGACATACAATGTTGCATCATTAATCGTACAGAAGAAGGAATGTCTTCCCCGGGCTACTTTTTCAGGGAATCGAAGCCCGATCTATAACAACATGCAGGATTGCGTGAGGTTGGGATGGAACGTACTTTACCACAGCAAGAACGATGACACGTACCACAGCGGTAGCGGTTGATACAATCATCCAATTCAAATAGGGTAGGCAAAGCAGCTGTGTCAACACGATCCGTAAGCGCAGAAAAAAGGCATTGCAAATCTTCCGCATCACGAACCATCCAGTGCGAGTGTCCAGATGATGAGCTTACGGGCCCACGTATTGTGCTCATAAGAGTCTACGGCACAGATGATGTCACATTGATTACACTTCCCTGGTGGTTGTGACAGTGACGAACCTCGAGGACTAGGAAAAAGGCCGATGAAATGGCCCTATTACGTATAATATGAGGATACGCATCAATAAATCCTCAAGGTGTTAATACCGAATACATACGCGGGGTCGTAGCCATGTTTCAGAACGGCTTGCACAAGGCACTGCGTGTAAGGAGGAGTTGTAGTCATAAATTGGCCCGTATAAAATCTAGAAGATAGGTGTCACGCCTCGCGTGAGTATCGATATTCGAGGGGGGTCTATCACGTACAGTATCAGATAAATTGGAGTGCCAATCAATGACAATAAGATAAAATTATAGAGCACGTTCATTCTTTGAGTTGTCGATCTCGCCAGGAGGAAGGTCAACAAAAGAAAGCTCAGTCCAATTTGACCGGCGATTAAAAGAGAAAACCAAATCAGTTGTATGAGCCGAGGATGTTGACCAAATTCGAACCCGTCTGCGCCGACTGGAAAACCCATGTCTAGGCTGAGTTAGGCTGACTCGTTACGAGTCGATCTCAGGCCCAGCCTGCCCAGGGGTTCAATATATCGGTTTTTGGAGGGGGCTGCAAGGAAACTTATACCGGCGGATGGCTTGACTCGGAGAGATTGGAACTGAAAGAGAAAGGCGTATCATAGATATAGGACCAGTGATCTAGAGATTCTGCAGCTCGTGTTGCTATTCTGGAGCTTTTTTTCACAAGGCAATTTGTTGTCAACAAGGAAGTCTATTTCAGCGCGGAGCGTTGACCTGAGAGTCATTATAGCGCATCAAAATCCGTGAACAGTGCAGTCGCTAAGTGGATAACATGGCTACGGAAGTCTTGAATTTCGATCGCTTCCGCGATATATGAGCACATCAGGAAATTTGATGGGCTAGGTCGAAGGTGGTCAAAGGGAAAAAAAATCACGTTGGATGAATGTTTCCCAGCTCGGAGCCAGTTCGCAGATCAGGTGAGTGACATTTGGATGAGCATAGATGCCGGTAGCGGGATTTAATGGATAAAAAACGACTCCAATAGCCGACACGTTTACGAAGTGACGAGCAGAGGTGCTATTTGGAGCGCATGACCGAGATATTAAATGTGATGAATCTTATCAATAGCGTGGATCAGGCGGTATCATCGGGGCCTTTACCACACTGACGATCCATTTTGATTGACACTCGGGCGGCGATGCCAGTGGCGTATTCCCAAGATAGAGATCCAATCTTGATGCAATGTGAGTGATTTTGAGTGGATCGCAGACAGCGACGCCCGCCATCAAAGTCTGATCGCGGAAGATCATAGAATAGTTTCAGAGTCCTTCTGACTCGGACACTTTTTTCTGCCTGCGGATTTCTAGAAAGCCTAAGCATATGGATCATGGAGTCTGCTCTGCAGCCTCTGCTTCCGTCCGCTCTGAGAATAATATTTACTATCACTATCAGTTGAGCTTGATGGATTTCCGCAGCATCACGCAAGAATTTCGGGCCCTCACCAATTGACTTTTCATACACTAATAAATCTCGTAGGATGTACCTGGTCACCTCGTGTCATTCCTTTGTTTCGTCGTTCTATGGTTGGTCCTTGGTTTGGGCTGGTCCCGCTTGGAATTGCTGGCGGAGATCGAAGCGGTCTTTGAAAAACACACCACAACCTTGCCCTCTTGCCTTACCTACGAGGCTACGAGGCTACGACGCTTCCTCCTTACCACGATTGCATATTCAATGCGGTGATTGAGCTCGAAATTGATCGTGCACGCTCTGGAGTGACTCATAGAAAAGAACACAAAGGGTGTGTGTCATTCCTCGCATCAAAATATCCATCAAATCTTATAAATTATTGGCCAGCTGACGGACTTCTAGATCTGGGCCGGCACAAACGCAACGGCGGCGACGAAAAACATGGTACTCGCCCAAACCCCCAGCTGAAACTGAGGTACACTTCTTCAAATACTTCCCGATTTTTTCTGGCTAATAATTTGCCTGAAGGTGTATTGCTCAGTCCAACTATTCCTAGTCATCGTGGCTTCGTCAAGGCAATCCTTCTATCCATCCATTACACAATCAACGTGCTCAGACTAATAAACGACGTTTCAACGGTCATGGGAGCGCATCCTGCCTTCTCCACGCCCCACCAAAGACTGCTACAGGGTATGTCTCAATCTGTGGCGTCAAATCTTACCGCAAATCTCACAGACCGTCAATCAGTAGATGGTTACCCATATAAGACTCATAAGATCAACCGGATACCACACTGTTGTAGCTTACCGTCAAGATCTGAGCTTTAAGTCCTTGTTGCGTGATCGCTAGCGCTGTGTTGGTAGCTGATGGGCAGCTGTGCCGATCAAGAAGCTGCTCGTACAGTGGGATATCTGTGGATCTTTTCTTGACTGTATGTCTTTTCTTGGTGTAACATCCTACATCGTCCTCATGATATCCACCTTCAGCGCGATAAGCAATGATTCAGATGCATCAATGGACTGAGCTGCATCAGGGGCACCTTCCATCAATCGCTATCTACGCTAAAGATTCTCACACATGCGCTCGAGTAGTTTCAGTGATTCTCCCCGTTCACGCGTCGCACTCGACTTCCTCGACGTGCCCTTCTGCGCTTCGTCCAGCTCTGTGATCGTGCAGAGCTAGACGACTCCCGAAGCCTGTAATCTATCTTGCAAGTTACTGGAACACTGCAGGGGAACTTCGCTCGTCACGTTCCCAATACATGCAGACAGTCTCATCACCAGCAGGTCCTCGTCTCTTTCTTCCAGATGAGATACGTACTATGACGTCACCTCCTGGTGCGTCCGAGTTAAAAGCAGCTTGATCGCCTCAAGTTCGACGCCTCAAACGTATACGGCTGGATCCATCTACCAGTTGCAAAACCTTCTTTAAGCAGGACATTTTGGCAGTAGTCGGCTTTGACTGCATGTGGTCCCGTCCTCTGCTCTCGCCCGTCTCTCGACTTAGAATATGTGGATCAAGAGAGACATCGGACCTAGCCAAACCATCTTCTCGATCAACGGCCAGTCCCCAAGAGCTTGCTGCGATCTCGCGTTACTGATCGTCATCGCGGCTCTATCGTCTCAGTCCCTAGGCAGACATTGACGTCTCCCACCTCACCATCAGATGAACATAGTCAGAGAAAGGCGCACTAGGTTATCGATATACTGTTCATAAGCAGCAGGTTCTTATACGTGCTTTACTGGCTCAACATCAAGATTCAAACAGTGGAAGCCACCAGTGTTATCGTCTCCACTTCGTTGATCGTTGTCTTATCCCTCGCCTTTGGTGCAACCGATTTGAAAGACCGAGACCCACTTTTTTGCGCAGACCCCTTATCAAGCTCCTTTGATCGAATTCTCCGAAGCAATCTGATAGACCAAAATGTCAGGATATCCTATCGGATGTCCGTCAACGAGACTGCAATTGTTTGTATGAGATCACTCTTACCTTTCGAGCACCGAAGATGATGCAGACAGACAAGGGGACTAGCAAGTTGAGCGCCTGACGTTAGCCCAAGCAGTGAACGGACAGTGGTGCTTACCGACTGCCAAGAACGTTGTAGCGAACGCTGTCCCCGCAACTGCATCCCCTACGACTCCAAGTGCGACTGCCGCATTTAGTACCAATCTGTTTGGCTGCGGTCATGTTGTGGAACGATTGCGTAGGTCGACGAGCAATAACATACGAAGCGAGCATCCAGAGATTACGGCTCTTTGCAAAATTCACGGCGCGGCCCGTTTTGGCATCCAATTGTTGGCATCGAAATTTTCCGCGTCAAAATTTTCCGCTCGACATAGAATAGCTTGTAGCTCACTCAATCCTAGGTAGAATAGATTGATGCTTGTACCGTTGAAATCGTACGACCTCGTGCTACACGGTGATACCAAAATTTTGAGAAAAGAGCAAGGTCAAAATTTCACCTTTTGTTTCGGTACCGCACTCAGCGCTAACTCAGATAGCAAATACGACCAGGTTGAAGAATATCGACCCCGTGTCACTTGAGTAGAATCATAATAGGGTATACCCATCGATGAGCTCCTAAGCTGCTCATTGGATGAGCCTACCTCAATCGCGTGATTCTCAAAGCAACGACAAAGTTCCGTTCGCTGTATAGACTTTATTTACAGTATACCAAGTTGCACGTAATCGAATTCACTCATCAGATGCACAGTGTGAAGAGATTGGGCGTCTTTGGTATCCATGATGCTCGTTTCAAATTCTGTCTAAGATGCTGTGACATTGCTGTCGCCACACTACCTAATTATTAGCACTGGGCCTAGATCTGTCAAGCTTGCCGTTGCCGGCTGGGCCGTCTTCTGGGACGTCTCCTGGGCGGTATCCGAGTCTTGGACCGTCTGGCCACTGATTTCCTGGACGCATGGATCACGCTTTGGCGAAGGCAACCAAACTCTCATGATATCCTGTTGCAGAGCTGTCAATGAAAAGTAAAAGACTAAAGAGAATGTTGATTTTCCTTTTGGGAACCGAAGATGACAAACACGGACAGTGGGACTACGGTCACATATGATCAACAAGCACACGTGGGGTACAAATCGGAAGTGAACTGGTTTCGTACTTACCAAGCGCCAAGAAAAACGTTGCGATCATTGTATTGCCCACAACATTTCCTATAGCTCCAGAGTTCAGCAGTAGCCTAACGCATTGTATCAATCCTGGTATCAGTCCAAGGGATACCTGGCATCCTACAATGACTTACCCAACGAGCTCCCACAAATTGAAAACCGAAATCCGAATAATTTGAGACAGATCCAAAGAGTTAGGGACCCCTAATTTTTGGCACGCTCTTCGGCGTTTGTATACGACTATGATAAGAGCAACTTCGTCGTCGTCGAAATGCTTAGTTTGGGTGGGGACGTAATTGGACGACTCTGGCGTACCTTGGCATACGAGCGTTGCTGCAGCAATCAGCATTATCTCCAATGTGAGTATATCACCGCTTAAGAGTATTATCCGCGCGTGATAATGACCTCCAGGAAAATGACATACAATCGCTTGTCATTGATTGTACAGAAGAAGGAATGTGTTCCGTGTACCACCTTTTCAGGGAATTGATGGCCTACCTATAAGAATGTGTTGGATTAAGTGAGGTTTGGTCTCAAGTGAGGGATGATCACACGCACCACAGCAGTAGTAATTGAGACAATGATCCAATTGCAATAAGGCAGAAAAATAAGCTGGATCGACGTTACGTGTAAGCGAACCAAGCAGGCATCGAGAGGATCTCATATCACAAACCATCCAGTGCGGGCGTGAGGATGAGCTTGAGCTTGTTGGGCCACGCCTTGCATTCATAAATGCCTAGAGCATGAATGATGTCACGACACTTCAACTTTGCTGTTAGCTAGAGTAACGGACCCCGAGAACTAAAAAGAAAGACGATAAGATTAACCTGTAAAAGATAATGTAAGGATCTACATGAAGAATTGTTGATGTGCCGGAGACATACGCGGGGTCGAATCCATGTTTCAGAGAGGCCTGCATCAGGCATGGCGTGTAAGGAGGGGTCATAGTCATAAATTGGCCGGTATAAAACCTAGAAAATGAGATTGATACTCAATATAACCATCATTATGCGGGAGTCTAGAATACCACATACAGTATCAGATAAATTGGAGTGCCGAGCAGTGACAAAAAAATAAAATTATATAGCACGTTCATACGTGGGGCCAGCGACCTCGCCAGGAAGAGGGTAAATACAAGAAAAGTAAGACCAGTTTGACCAACAATCAAGAGAGAAAACCAGGTCAGTTGTATAGCTCGAGGTTCTTGACCAACTTGGGACCCGTCTGGGCCGATTGGAACTGACGCCATTCTCAAGCGAGTGAGGCTGACTAATCTATGACAGCTCGAGCTTAGGGAACTCAATGTATCAGCTTAGACAAGTCGCGGCAAGGATCCTTCTGGATCAGTGGACGGCTTGAGAGATTGCAACAGAAGAGGCGGGGTGAGAATGATGAGAGGACCCATTATTATAGCTCTGGCAAACAGGTAGTCGGGGATTCCGCCGTTCGTCTTCCTATTCTGGATCTTTTGTTATGATGAAACGGCTGGTTGTCAACAAGGAAGTACATATCAGTGCATAGCGTTGGCTTACTGTTCAACCTTACAATATCTAGGTGATGGTGGTATATGAGACGGTACTCCGTATACCCTGTGGAAACGACCGTTAGTAGTAGTAGTAGGTAAGCCGCCAGGATCAGAGGATGCCGAAGCTGACAGGAAGCGGCGTTAAAGTGACTATATCCGCGTCATTGCCTGAGTCTCCAGACCTTAGACGACCCCAACAGCTTCAACGCCAAATCAATCAACAAGCTGATCAGTACTTTGACGAGTTGAAGGACCTTCTGTCGAGAGGGTCGTCATCATATTGCTCCGAACCTATCTACGAACATCAATCAGCCTTGCAATCAGCCTTATTTGTCGTCAAACGAGCAGTTTCCTTAGCACGCTCTCTCGGATTCCCCAGTCATTGTGGTCGCTCAAGATGTGCAGTCATGTGACAGCCAGAGTATTTAGAACTGAGGACGTAGAAACCGTTGCTTGCTTTCCTCATCTACGGTTCGTCGATTATTGACTCGTCAATTTTCTTGCTTCAACCAGACTTCCAGGTTATCCCGACCGTGATAGACCGACATCTAACGACTGGAATTGTACACCTTGTTACCTCCACCCTCCAGAGCATCCAACAAGTACTCTGGCTAGTCTCGCTTCATATTCTGATGCCGCATCTTTCGAACCGGGACCTTGTCATCGAACTAACTCTGACTTGAAATTTCTTTCACGGCATACGAATTTACGCCACCTGAATTGTTGGATCCTCACTCCAAGATACACCACTCTTTTCTAAGGTATCTGAGTTCCAAGGACGAGACCGTGAAGCCTCTGCAGTTTTTGTTTCTGAGGACCGGAGCGATGTAGGGCCATTGCGGAACAGTCGGTACCAAATCATCAATATATCCTGATCGAAAGTTCGCCCACATGAGCAACGGTACAGAGACGATTTGAACAGAGACGCACTTTTTGAGAGGCAAAAATGAGGAAAACAGATAACGGCACTGTATCTTCCAAATAAGTGATTTTGAAGACATTTCTGATGCTTCTTTGAACTGACCTATTGATCAGAAGCTGATTGCGGTCTGTGTAGTTCCAACGACCTTGACCATCGTCCCGGTATTTAGCAGCAATCTTTTGGAACATTGAATAAGGGCTTGCGGAGAGAAAATATCAAATACCCAAGAAGTTGCCATAGGTTGAATATCGAGATACGAAGAATCTGGGAAGTATCCAGCAAGGACCTGATACCCAGTTTTCGTGAGGCTTTGCGTCGCTTGAACGAAACGATAAGGAGTGCCGCTGTAATTCGTCATATGACTTCAGACAACGTTATATATAGTACTAATGCGTCAGGAGTACCTTGACATATTATAGTCGCCGACGTTAGAAGGATCATGTTCAGATTCATGATTACGGAACTACGAGGTGGTCAGTGAGGCTGCTTGAGCTGAACCACGATTTCTTTTCAAGTGTTATCACTTATGATGCAGAAGAGGGCATAATCCAGCCGAATGACCTTCTCAGGCGATACAAGTCCAAGCTGAATGGATGATAAATGTTATGAGACGAGAGCGAGGTAGGTAAATATACTGTAGCTCACAATGAAAGCACACACCGAGATGATCAAATAGCTGAAATAAGGAAGAGTTCGGACCTGAACGAAGATGATCAAGCTGGATTCATGTCGGAAAAGCGGCGTACACACTATAAGATAGCAAACTCGAATTGATCGGGAGTGCGGAGAATTGAGTGGGCCTTGAATAGCAGATTTCAAGGTCTAGACAGAGCGTCAATTGTACTCACTTCGACGTGCTTACGAACGACGTTATATTACTAACCTCATAGACAAGTAGAAAGGACGAAAGGATAAATCTGGCGACCAAAAGTCATGATACCGATACCGACGAAGTGAAATTTGAAGACTGACGCAGAGCCGTTTCCATATTTGAGAGCGGCTTGCACCAGGCATTGCGAATAAGAGGGATTCACCCTCATATATTCACCGCTATAGAACCTAGAAGACACGATTGATATCTCATATCAGTACCGTTCGCCGCGGAGGTCTAAATATCACGTACAGTATTAGCCTTGGCTTGAGAGTCAAGATGCCGAAGCCGGCAAGAGTCGGCGTTACCCGACTATATCCGTGTCATCCGAGTCGCATGCCATGATGAGTCTGCACAGCGTTCGACACTTGCCGTTGGACGACCTCGAGAACTTCAAGCCAATTAAATCAGCTCCCTAATCAGTAATACGACGAGCTGAAGTGCCTTCTGTCGAGAGAATCATCATCCGCTCGCTCCCAACCTGTCCACGAACATCAATCAGTCTTCCATGCGGCCATGCCATCGAACGTGAAGGTTCTGAGCACGCTTTACTCGGGGTAATGTGTTGTGTGGCTGAAGTGATCAATCAAGGTCTCAGGAGTGTGACAGTAGGAGTACCGAGATGAGAGACTGGTTACCTATATTTCTCATTCACGGTTCGTTAAATATTGACTTGTCAATTTTCTTGTTCTCTACAGATTCGTCCTACCCAGACCATTCCGACCGTGATAGGCCGATCTTCAACGAATGGTTCCCCATATTTCATGCACGACACTTTACCGACATCCCAGGATTCCAGCCTTCATGGTTGCAACCGTGAGAGTACCAAAATGATGTCAGGGCAACGTTGCCAAGAGCCTTTTCAGATGTTATGTTACTGACTACCACCCTTAATCGATCAAGTGACAGTCATCTATCATGATCTGTGACCCTGTCATCGAAACAAGTCCGAATTAACATTTCATCCCCGACATACGAATTTACACAACCCAAATTGTTGTGTCTTCGCTCCAAGACACACCACTCTTATCCAAGCTATCTGGATTACAAGGATGAGACACCGAAGCCTCTGCAGTCTCTTTCTCGGGGTGTCGGAGCGGTGTAGGGGTATTGCAGCATATCCGGCACCAGATCATCAATATATCCTGATAATGAAATTTTGAGCAGAGGAGTAACGCAGGGACGAAATGGACAGAGACGCACCTTCTGGGAAGCAAAAATTAGGAAGACGGATAAGGGGACTGCGTTGTCAATGAGTTACTTGCAAGAACCACACGGGCCGCAAGTCTTCTTTGTGCTCACCGACGGATAAGAAGCTCGTCGCGATCAGCGTGTTCCCTACAACATTCACCAGCGCACCCCAATTCAACAGCAACCTACGCGCTGGTTGTTTGGCAACGAGGAGGAGAGAATGCAATCAACATACCCTATAATTTCCCACAGGTTGAAGATCGATACACGAAGAATTTGAGAATGATCGATTAAGGATCCGATGCCCAATATTCTGGTAGCTTTTCCACGCCTGTACACAACAGCCAGAAGCAGGACTGGCTCAGAACATGACACGTCAGTGTCCTCAATTGCGGACATGGATGCAGAAATGAGACCTTGAAATATTATAGTTGCGAGTGCAAGCATTATCATATCAATATATAGGATGGTGGAGCTACGCAGTGATAAGTAGCTTGACATTTGATGGAAGTAAAGGACTTACAAAAGATCATCATTGACGACGCAGGAGAAGGTATACTTAAGCCGAACGATTTTCTCAGGAGAGGCAAGTCCGACCTTCATAAATAATCACATAATGAAGAGGAGCAGGATGGTAATCGACACCAACGAGGAGTGCGCCGATCAAAAAGATTGCGTAGCTGACATATGGAAGGGACAACAGCTGCCCGAGGTCAAGAAATTATGTAGTCGAAGAATGAATTTCACGAACGAGGCACTGTCGATTAGGAGAGCGCGGTGGATCTCGGGAGCCAGAAAGTGCATTCCTCCAAGTCTATCAGTCATATATGATTAGTATTGATGTGAGCCGCCCCAATATCGAAAATCAACGCACCTCATAGACAAGCACGAAAGACGAGAGGATAAATCTATGCACTCAAGTAAGATCGGAAAACAATGATACATCAAAATACGGCTCACGCGGAGTCATTCCCATGCTTCAGGACAGCCTGCGCTAAACAGTGTGCATACGGTGGATCGGTACTCATGTATTCTCCTGTGTATAGTCTGACCGAGTTATCGCTTAGCTGCACGACATCGTTGGAACATTGACCTACAGGAGAAGATATCCGGGAGTCCCGAGAAGAGCCAAAAAGATGAAGTTGTAGAGAACAGGCAATCGTGGGACAAGGGATTTCGACAGCAATAAAGTCATCAACAAGAGGGCAAGCCCTGCTTGACCGATGAGCAAAAAGGTGAACCACGTAATCTGTACAGCCCGAGGATGCTGTCCCAGTTCTAGGCCGCCTGTGCCATTCATCATGTCTTCCTGTTTCTTCGTCGAACGGGCGACTGTTGAACTCGAGGGTACTCAGTTCAGATCCAGCCAGAAGCTACCAGAGCCTAGGAGTGAGAGTCCAATTCGAAGATGAAGGAGGAGCCTGAGCTCGAGACTCTCTGAGCATGTCTCGCTACAACTCTGCTGATCTGTTCGTGCCGAGTGATTGTCAATTGACTACCTGAGTGTAGCCGTACTTCGAAGGTACCTGTGACTCTTTGATGCGGTATGAGAATGTCGTCCGAACTCAATCTATAACAGCACAATCGAGTGGATTATTTGGCTCACCTTGCTAAGTCTTGACCAGCCAAGTACACCATGCGCAGCATCCGGAAACTACTACGCAGGGTTTCCCTAATGTTTAATTTGAGGTTTGGTTAGAAAGGTTTAGGAACCTTGATTGAGACTCAGAAGCAGATAGCTCGTTCCGCTCGTATGGTGAGATGATGCATCGGTGAGTCGATGCAGGATGCAGATCAAAACATGACTTTGATCAGAGCCTGGATTTACGACCAGTAGGATACAGGTGCGGAAGTCTCCGTTTAGGTCTTGTTTTGGTTGAAAGTTCGGGTTCACTAAGCAGAGTGTTCCTCAACCATCTGGCCGCAGTCGAACTCGTCGAGATAACTTGAAGGCAAGCACAGCGACCCAGCGTGCGTTCTGTTGCCGAACTCGGCAGGAGTTCGGGTTACGTAACCTCACCCCGCGAGGCTGTGCAAGTGCGAATTGAGAGAGCTACATCAATGCATCAATGCTGGTACCTGCAAGGCTACCTGAGTCAACTAAGGAGTCAACAACTTCATCTTCAATTCGATCAAGAAGCCGATGAGGACCGTACGATTCAGGAAACGTATCTAGACTCGCTGACGATTTTCCTTGCAATTTTCCCTGGTCTCAGTGCGCATCACCTGGCTCGAAACAGCTGGCCATGGTCCACTCGTCGGATATCTGGAATGTTATTTTCGTTCACACAGGAGATCTCGGAGCTCTGAATAGTTGAGGCACGCTCATTCGAGCGAATGTTCATCAGGTCCCCGTTCCCTGCTTCCATCCCTCGCAAACATCAAACAGCAGTCTCCGCCATCAAGATCATCGCCGAGATGATATTTAGGCATTCGTTGCACGTGATAGAAATGCGCTATCCATCGCGAGGACTTAATCGTTCAAGTGGAATCAATCAAAGCGACGTCTGCAGGAGCCTGGTAAGTTACTCAGTTACTGATAGCCATTTTTTGGATTGGCCGACCGCCCTCTTTCATTGTCAGCACCTCCTCGTTGAATGAAGTTCGAGTCGGTATGTCTTCCACAATGCTGATCTCTGTGATCTTCTCCCATACGCACGACTGCATTGAAGTACTGACTCAAACCAAGCCTCAAACTGTTGAGCCCACTAACGTCACCGTTTCCACTCCACTATCGCTGATTCTCTTGTCGACATCGTCCTGTATAGCGGATTTCGAGAGACCACGATTGGTTACCAGACCAGTTTTTTCTCGAAGCTTTTTTGGTCCTCTGAAGCGACATCTGCTACCCCAGTACCCCAGGATATCCTACGAAAATGGTCAACCCTCGGATACCGATTGCAAGCGGAGAAATACCCTTTTGGCCCCGAAAATGATACAAACTGTCAAAGGAACTGTTGAAGCAGACACAGTCGCTTGAGAAGTGCGATATAAATAGTCCTTTATCCTTACCCGTTGCCAAGAACGACGTCCCGATCAACGAGCCACCTACTGCATCTCCTGTTATTTTCGAGCTCAGCACTAAACTGTGAAGTTGCCGGTTATATCTCAGAATATTTGGAGATGAATATGCGGAAGTCAATATTACCCAATCAATTCCCAGAGATTGAATATTGAGATCCGAACGATTTGTGATAAATCCAAGGAAGACGTGACACCCAAACTTCGCGAAGCTTCACGGCGTTTGCGCACGGTGATCAGAAGACCGACTTGATACATATCCAAAAACATCGTCGTTTAGTGCTCACTTCCTGAGTATCAAGACGAACCTTGACAGACAAGGGTTGCGGCGGCCATCACGCTGACCTCAAGAGTCAATAAGTTACCACTATATAATGTGTGAGTCTCAATCAACGACACACTGTCAGGCTTACAACAGATTATCCTGGATAGTACAGAAAAACGAATGAGGTCCTCGAACGACTTTCTCTCGAAATCGAAGTCCGAGCTGCCGACCTCACGTTCAGATCCATCCATACAGGTTCAAAAGTTGTCATCACGTACCACAGCTGCGGGAATGGCAAATAAAAGCGCGTTAAAGTAGGGTAAAGCAAGCAGCTAAACAGAGCTAATCAATGGCTGGATATAGACGATTTCTCGATACCCTGGATTTACGCACTGTGACTTGTCGAATGATAGGACGCGAACTTTTCTTGGGACCTTGTAGAGTATTCAACCAGGTCTACAGATTTTTTTCAGGGGATACTTCATAGCACACAGAAGAAAATACTCACTTCGGAAACTAACAGTAAAGAGGATACGATAAATCTGAGCAACTCGTTGGGATGAACGCGAAATCCGGTGCGAAGCGGCACAGGGGACTTACGCCGGATCCAGTCCGTGCTTCAAAACTGCTTGAAGAAAACATTGAATGTATGGTGGATCCGTGTTCATGTATTGTCCTGTGTAAAAGCTATAACACGACACGGATGTCAGTCAAGAAGAGGACCCTTTGACTCGACCTCGTACAGTATGACATAGACGATGCTTTCGAGGAAGGATAAGAAGACAACGTTGTATAACGACGGTATCCGAGGCTGCGCAGATTTTGACAGATAATAAGTGAGCAGAAGAAGGGCAAGACCAGCTTGTGCGACGATCAAGAGAGAAAACCAGACGATTTGAATGGCTCGCGGACGGGATCCCAACGCGAAACCGTCTACAACGAGGGGCATCACCTCGTTTGGCCCAATCTATCGAAAAGCAACGCATTAAGAGTCTTTGGATATCTCAGCTAGGTCTGCAAGCGAGCGGGAGAATCGTACTAGAGTGAGACAGGGTCTCGCGGATGGCATCTCGCAGCGATCCAGAAGATCCATCAATACAATTAGAAGCGGCGCATCATCCATGTGCTTAACTGAGGCCAGCATTCTGTAGCCCTAGTGACTCGGGGCACTCGATCTGTAATTATGGAAATTCAAATGATCCTTCGTACTAGTAGCTTCAACGATCGGAAACTGGTGCGGATTGGACGACGAATACCGACATGCTAGAACGATCTCATGGGATTGCTTCCGAGCTACCTGATATGTACACCAACCATGTACTGTTCGACGAGGTTTTCAGTACTAAATTTTCCGAACCGCGAGAGCAAAGGTTCGAAAAAGCCTTCGAAAAGGGTTCAGAAATTAACGACCTTCATTGGTTCTCACGAGACTCTTTGGAGGATTTCGCCGCGAACAAGAAAATATTGACAGTTGAGGTATTGATGACTGAGCTGGAAAGTCGTTGGACTCAATCGAACACCCGGGAAACCGCGAGTGAGTGCAGAGCAAGGCAACAACAAGCGTTCCGAAATGCGACTCCGATACTCGGGGAATTCCGCATTCGGCATCTGCTTCGGCAGAGAACGACTTGTTTCTTCCCGTCCAAGGCTACATCGACGACGGCAACAGCTTGACGACCTCGAATGATTCAAGTTGACCGCACATCAATATGTCGACTCAATTGATGGCACGGAATGATGCTTGCAGCCTCACACCGATGATCTCAGATTATCTT
Organism: Sistotremastrum niveocremeum HHB9708; assembly: GCA_001630475.1. NCBI lineage: Eukaryota > Fungi > Basidiomycota > Agaricomycetes > Sistotremastrales > Sistotremastraceae > Sertulicium > Sertulicium niveocremeum. The sequence continues at coordinate 164,974 of KV419433.1, forward strand.
GATATCAAGGAAGCGAGCTCGACTCGTCTGCTCGAGCCTCGAGGATTTCTCATGACCAAGATTCTATGATTTACCTTGTATTCCTTTGTATTCTTGATGGTTTTGAGCGCGAAACTGGCTGTCGTAATGATTACGGTACGCTGACTGCCTTGTCCCCATCTTCATCGAAGCTTCACCACCACGTCATCGCCTTAGCCGATCAGGGTCTTGGTACAATCGGCGACCAAAGGCGAAAATAGCTCTCGAGTCGAGCCTAGTTCTATCAATGCCTTCTTTCTAGGATCAGGCTTGCGCACAGGGAATCACTGGACTTGAGGTCTTTATCTTGCTCGCTCGCTCACTCTGTGGATGCCGGTTTCCAGCTCATTTTCCAAGAAACTAAAATTCCAAGGAGAGCTTCAAGCTCGACCCGTCTCTTCACTGTTTCCTGTAGACGGTTCTGTTGATCAGAAGGGATATCGAAGCTAACGGGAAGGGACGAATGCGTCGCTGATGCATTTCAAGACGTTGCGAAGCTCTACTTTTTACCAGGGTCGTGGTTCACGGATCTTCATACATCATGCGCCGCCTGTGATCGTCACTTCGCCATCAAATGTACGATTGAATGTTCAAGTCTTCGGGATCGCCCTTGGGCTGGCAACTGATTATCTTCGATAACGATCGCTTGGTGCCTTCTCCTTGTTCCTCGCTTCCTTTCACCGCTCCATAGCTGTCAATCGTGAACTATGTTACTTTGTAGAAAAGCAAAACCTTGATGTCTTTCCTAACACCTTCTGTCCAATTCTTCCATCCAACTTTCAAGTACCACGGACGATGATATCGATGACCCCCGGGCTATCAACTTCGCAGGGTCACGACAGGGGCTGAGGAAGCGAAACCTTAATATAAATAAGCAAGGTACGTGCTTCTCCGCTCCGTCTTACAGCATGCATTCTGAGATGCTTCCTGGAGCCGTAAGGAACAATGATAATCGATAACCCGCGGGTCATGCTACCGATTTACTGACTCGACTCGCTAACCGCGATCTCAACCAAATAGTTGCAAGCACACTCGCTTATTTGCCGTTTCAAGCAGCAGGGGCCTGCCTGAAACGGCAACTTTGTGTCGACCCTAGGTTCGTTCCCACGGGCTGGGCTGCGTATTGTGCCCTTATTCGAACTTCTAATGTGGGCCGTGTTTCAGCGAAATTAAGTAACCGAGATCTTTGTCCTCGAACTCACTCACACCCTGACTCGGAACTACAAACGATCCCGGTTCTCGGGTTTTCCGAAATCTACGTACTACGCACTCACCTTGGTACAATATTCTCAATAGACCAGTCAGTTAATCCTCTCGGCTTGCAGAGGTCGGAAAGAGACCCTGACGCGCAAAATCAGAACAGATCGAGATTCTGGGAGAAAAATATCTCTAACACGTAAATCATGGCGTCGGCTAATGGAACAGCCACGTGCTGTAAGTTGAAGGTGTTGCCCTGTGGATCGACCCGATAGAACGTCCTCTCCCTCTGCTGCACCATTTTCTTTATTGAAAAAAGCAAAGTGCGAAAAATGTTGAAATGAATAGAACCAGTATGCTTCTGTTGAGGGGACGCAAGGACAACTCGAGAAAAATTCAGCATCGAACCAGAGCGGCGGTTCGTCGGCCTTTGTCTTGTTTTCTGGCTTGTTGGTCCGGCGACCAAACACTGCACCACTAATTCTGCCAGGGTCCACTCTTTTCTAGGTTTCGCTCGCCAGTGCGTGCACGACGACGACGAGAGCATTCTCATGTACTCTCAGGACTCTTTCAATGAAAAATTTAGGTTGGCCTCCCTTTTCCAACGCACGGGCACGATTTGAGACTTCAACTGTCCTTTGTCGACGAAATATGGCCAAATTCGTTTCGGTCCCACCTTAATTCTACCTCGCCTTTGTCATTTGCCTCCCACGCCTAGCGGCTAGACTCTTATCTTCCCCATTCAAAAGTCGCACCTCGCACCTCGCCGCTGGAATTATCCGGAAAAACTCATAAATGCGAAATGAAGGAATGGATGTTTTAGGAACGGGGCCGTTTCCATGCGAGAACTGGGGGCCTAGTACGGCCGCATGGAGTCATGTTTGTACAAGGGCGTCGCTATTTGACCTTCTTCTCGAACGTTTGTATCCCCCCCGGCTTTTGTTCTCGCATCTTCAAATATCCCCTCGTCGCTTGGGCTCTCGATACAGCACCCCCAGCTGCTACCTCAGTCATAGCCCTCGAACATCTCGCAACACTGCCATCAGATGTCTACTCCCACCTTTGTCCCCAACACCTTCGACGAATGGTCCACCAGTGCCACCAACTATCGGCTCGACGATCTTGACGATCTCGACGATTTTCACCACAGCCTCGAGTACAACTCGGCTGACATCCCAGCTCGACTCTTTGCCGCCTTCGGGAACAAAGAATATTGCACGTCGCCGGCCAACCCCAGCCTTGCGCCTTCGCCTGGCCTCTGGAAAACTCTCAGTCATGGATTTTGTCCTTCACCCTCGGTCGGAATGTTCGAGTATTCGGTACGACATCGATTCTCTCGTTTCTACATGTACGCTAATGTTATATCTAGGCTTACCCAGTCTACAACAACACTTCTTCATTCATAAATGGGGACCCAAGCAACTTTGGTCCCGTCATCACAAATGAGATGGCCTTCTCCGGGGAGGTAAGTAGCTGCTTTACCGATCTGGTGCTTTGACTGATAGAGTGAAGCAGATGTTCAGCTGTTCATCTCCATCTGACAGCGCAATGGGATCAGCTTCGCATGCCTACAGTGGTTTCGCCATCGTCGCCAGTATCGCCGGTTCGGATTTCGAGTCTTCCTCCTCGTCATCGTCTTCATCGTCTTCCTCATCGTCTTACTCTCCGTCGTCGTCGTCATCCTCCCTCTACGCGTCACCGATTTCATCTCCCTCCTCTCATCATCATCATTCTCCCCTATCTTCTCTCGCGACACAGGCATCGAGTCACCCAGAACCCTTCGCATCTGCCTACGCTATCAACTCTGGTCTTCCAGTGGTTGTCGGAGCTTTCGACGACCATCTAGTACCCCAGAGTACGATGCCGACCTCTGGACTCTCGCCAATGGTGCCACCCATGCCCGAGCACGCCAACACCCAGTTCCTCATACCCCTGCTATTCGGAGAGTACGGCCCTGGTACCCAAGGCCAGGAATATTATCGACACGATAATACAAGTGCTGGTCGGTGCGCATCAGCTTCTCCTGCCACCATCGCCTCTCACATCGAAGCCAATCTGTCTTATCCTTCATCCTCTTCTACATCTTCCAGTATCAGCCCATCTTGCATCCCCGGATCCTATCTTGTCTCGACGTCTCTGTCATCTCCTCATCTCCCCGCTGATGCTCAGTCGAACGAGGCACTTACTCCTTCGTCTCCACAATCCTTGCCTGATCAAGCCAGCGAGGTGTCTGCGCTCAAGGGAAGAGGTCTCAAGCGCAAGAGATCACCGCAGGATGAGGAGGCAGACGATGCAGATGATGGTTATCCAGATGTTGATCCGGGAGATCCCGAAGCATTTGGCGGAGCTTACTCCGGGGCCACCTCGAGCCCCGAGCCCGAGACCGGCGATGACGACGAGGAATATCAGGACGAGAACGAGGCTTCTAGTAGTCGTCCTTGTCGACCACGCTCACGGAAACGCTCGCGCAGAACTGGTACTCGCTCTTCCTCATCCACCATTCATTCGCATGGTATCCCTCGTTCAGCGAAACGGATGACAGAGGACGCGGTAGAAACGGTCGCATCTACTTTCCGCACACGCAACCCGACTATGGACTTCTATGTGTCCCAGTATCTCACTTTCGAGCCCGGCGCAGATGGTCAAGAGACGTCTTGGGAAGATTTCAGGACAGCCCTGAACAAACATTCTAAACGTCTGGCAGCGATTGGAGATAAGAAGCCAGGACATATGTGTACTTATACCCATCCCATCACCGGAGAAATTTGCGATACAAAGTACTCCTCCCACTGCGGTCTTCGACACATGCTAGGCCACCTCGCTCAGTCTCTCGTCATCCACCATCATCAACCCGAGGCTCTCGCAGAAGTCGATCCTGAACACGACATCATCGCCCTCTTTAAAAGCTGCCCACGCGCTCTCGAGCACGCCTTGAAAGACCTTCCCGACTGTCCATTTTGTGTTACCTCGATTTCCCGGAAAGAGAGGTTGCGTCAGCATATCAGGAACATGCATCCGACCCAATTCGGGAGTTGGGAAAGAACCCAACCTCCTCGGGATCCTCCTGCCAACCCCCGTCCTTCCAAAAGACGCAAGAAGTCAAGCTGATCTTCTCCCTGCTCACCAGATGGGCCCTGCCCGTGTACGATATTTGTTGTTCGGGTGTCTGTATTTTTACCGCGTTTTATTATTTCCTTTATTATTTGTGTCTGCACTCTCTGTATCACTGGGCTCGATGTATTTGTGTACTTGTGTGTCTGCGACTCCTGTTGTTCCTTTATCCTGTATTCTCTATCTTTTTCTCTCAGCGGCATCCAACACGATTTGCGGCCAACTTCGAGTTGTCCAACACAGCCGGGAAAATTTTCCCGCGCTGACAAATCACTCCTGCGTTCTGACCGATGACTGTAACGATTGAACCCTAAGGATCTCGAGCCTGAGTCGAAGACCGACGGACAGCTTGAGGCCTGAACTCCCAACACAATTCAGATTGGCTGTGGATTGCCTGACTCCTGTACGACTGTACGAGCTAGAGGCAATCAAAGCGTTAGCGAGTAGTTGGTTTATCACGATGCTGAATATCATCCCAGCGATGATCCAGCTGCTCAATCACTTCCTCATCTTCATCGCTTCACTGATCACTCCTACCCGCTTCTTCCTCTTCGCAATCATACGCTGCTTTCTCTCATTCCTCTCCTTCATCTTCGCATCAACCCATTCTTGCACCCCATTAACAGCAGCCTGAGGATCCTTCCGGTGAAGGAAGAGATAACCCTGAAGATCTGGAATGATAAACTCGTGAGGCGGGATGATTGATGAGAACTCGTGAGCGAGCTCTTCGACCTCGGCAGCGGCGACGGCGGCGGATTCCGGTGAGGGCTTCGTTGTATTATTATGCAATGACAGCGAGGATCCAGTATGATCCGCAAAGAATGAGGTGAATAATGTACGTGCTTGAGCTTGCGATGCAGCTTTATATTCGACTTTAACATCCATTCGACCCGGACGAAGAAGCGCCGGATCAAGATGATTGAGGTGATTCGTCTAAAAGAGGAAGATCAGGAGCGGATCCCTTTCAGTGTGGAAGATAGTTACCGTGCAGAATATAAGACGGCCTTGCTCTGGAACATGACATCATGAGTAATTAAGCCCTGGAGATGAAGGAGTTGACTGACCTGTACCTACGCCATCGATGGCATTCAGTAATCCACTGAGAGTAACGGCAGATTTCGAAACCGGGCGTGATTGAGGGTCATTCATCGCCTCATCTTGCTCGATCCTTAACGAATGGGACACACAGTCAATATCTTGAAACAACGTTAGTTCTTCTTCGCGTTCATCGGAAGAAAGTAATGAAATACTGTACCTTCCAGGAGAAGAATGGCGTGCGAAGGTACCGCACGAATCAGAGCTTTCAACCCTGCGTCGTTGATGAGACCCTCCGACATAGTAAGAGCGTATATCTCCAATCCTAGTTCTCCAGCGAGGGTATATATCGTCGCAGCTGTGACCCAGTCAGAACGATGGCAATATTAAGCAAGTGAAAGACGTACTCTTTCCAGTTCCTGGCGGACCATGAAGAAGATACCCCCTCCGATAAGGTATCCCGCGATCGGTGTACCAACTTTCACTCCCCAAGAACTCCTTCACGTCGTCAAGCAACATTGTCTTCGTGCTTTCCTCGATGATAAGAGAGTCAAGGGGCCTCCGATACTTCGTGACCACATGCGACCAATTCCCTTCCTGATAGGGCTGTATGGGTTGACGAATGGTGACGTGTGGCTGGGAGAACTCCAGGTACAGTTTTCGAGCAGACTCCACGAGGTCGTTTAGAGTAGACATTCTGAAACTGTAGACGCTATGGGGCGTATCATATTCAGGATATGTCGATAGAAGAAGAAATAGAGCATACGTCAATATAAGCTGATTTCCCGACGAGCGCCTCTGCGATCCACGATGACCACCTCGTCCACGGAATCCCCTAGAATGTCCTTCCCTCTCAGAGGTACAATCGATCTCGAACCAATGTCCCTTATATCTAAACAAGTGCGGGGATCGGTATTGTGGCACGTATTCCGTACGACTTGGAGTTGATCCATGATCGCCGGCCTTTAAAGAAGAGGGGGTAGGGGATCCATAGAGTGCATGAGGCGATTGCTTGATACCCCATCTTCTCCGAGATGACCGAGTCACGACTTTGAAGTCGCACGAGCTGGCCCAGACGCGTTCTTCGGCGAGCAGAAGCATGAGCCAGTCGTAGGCCTGATCTCCCTTCTGGAATCTTGCAGTGATCACGAATACTGGAATACGATTATCAATGACTTTATTCGAGCACTAGTGCCGCATCAGTGACTCACAAGCTTTGATTCTCTGCCACACCCATTCGATAATCCTCCTGCCCAAACCAATAACGAAATTGAGAGCCCTCCAGCTTAGGATACCGAAGGCATAAGATATAGCTGGAGATACTTGAGCCCAACCTCTCCCTGTCCCTGATCCAATTGTCTGTGGGTACGAGAACATGGGCACCATTTTGAATCCAGCACAAGCCGGAGTGAATTATTTCGGTCAGAGCTAACCAATCGTCAACGAAGAAGGAAGGAGATCAAGTCTGAAAGTCGGAACAGATAAGTACAGTAATGAGTCAACTGCGGTTATCCAACCATTCCGGATGCGCTCACCTGCGTAGCGGTCCACGTTTTGTACACAATCATCATCCTTTCGCACAGTATTGGGTGACAAGGTCATATAATTTGAGACACATAGAACTGCTCGGGATGTATGTTGGGATTGCATATTGAAGCTTGGGTATCATACGGCTCACTGCTACGAACGGCGAGCAGACGTGTTTGCTTACATAACGTCATCCGCTCTGGTTTTGTCTGAACTCTCCGCACAGTTGTGCTCGTCGTCAGATCCGTGTAAATTATAAACTTTGTGGATCTAGGGACAACTGTGTAGCCATACAAAGGCTTCCTAAATTCTGTGAGTGTAATCAGCGCATTTTTGGAAACACACTCACCATTAATGGATAGTAATATTCTTGCCCATCCCGACGGTTCTGCTACCCAGTGCTTCTGAAAGGACTCAAAACCATACACCCCGCGCAATATGAAGCTTATGATTGAGGGCTTCCATTGCCTGGGCTTTCTGAACGGGCAATATCAACTATCGAGGATGCCGAGCTCATTACGCGTCCCCGTGGCATTCTCAGGAAACAGTCGCCGCGTCAGCTATTGAGTTCCACAGCCGTAGTTCTCGGCTTAGGGCTCGGGCAGGGATGTATATGGATCACCTTTGAGATCATTGGAATCCCATTGCTTCAATCTCCTGAACATGGGTCGTTATAGCGTACCAGGTAAGATCGCCTATGAGCCACGATTTCAGAGTCATTTGACTTATCCTGCATGACCAGGCTTCCTAAGAGATCAATTCACAACACTACCTCCTATCGAGGCGCTCTCGAAGGACTTGACCGGGAAGACGATCATTGTAACGGGAGCCAATGTCGGCTTGGGTCTGGAAGGTGAGAATACGCCCAACAGCTGCCTATCTACTCGAATAACCCTCCTTCATGCCAGCTGCCAGGCATTTCGCATCCATGAACCCTGGTCGTCTGATACTCGGATGCCGTTCGGCTAAATCAGCTGAGGAAGCAGTGAAAGGTGCGTACTCATCGGAATAGCTGTTCCACTTCTAATGTCGCTACAGATATTCAAACCACTACGGGATGCAAGACTGTCGTCTTCTGGCCTCTCGATCTATCATCGTTCAAGTCTGTGACTGACTTCGTTGATCGGTTTGAGAGAGAAGGAGGTGGCCGCCTTGACATATTGGTCCAGAACGCTGGGATTGCAAGGCGCGAATACGTTCAGACAGAAGACGGCTACGAATCCACGTACGAGCGCTATAAATCCTCCTTCAATCCCATTCACTAACCTTGGACGTTACGCTCAGTCTTGAAACCAATCACCTATCGTCTGCGCTTCTTACTATCCTGCTACTACCGATCCTTTCCAAGACGGAGTCAAGAGTGGTAGTCGTGTCTTCCGAACTCCACCTTTTCGTGAAGAACCTTGAGGAGGCGAAGAGCCCTCAGATTATCGCCAAGCTAAGCGACAAAGCTCACTGCACGCCCTCGGTTATGCGTCAACGATATAATGTATCAAAAGGTTCGTCGTACAGCCAGAAAATGCGTGAACCCTGCCCTAAATTTCACTCAATTGAAGCTCTGAACGTCTTCTTCGTCAAAGCCTTAGCTGCACATCTGCCACCCGACACACTAATAACCGTGGACGCAGTCACGCCAGGATTCTGTCATTCAAAGGTTGGTCTTCGCGCGCCATTGCGTCAATCAGTTACTCATGATACAACCTCATAATTAAGCTTACGAGAGAAGCGAAGGGTGTAGTCGGCGTTCTCGTGGCGATCCTCAAAGCCTTGATTGCCAGAACTACGGAAGCTGGATCAAGAAACCTCGTCTACGCTGCACTATCCGGGACTCAGGCGGAAATGCAAGGAAAATATCTGAACAAGTGCCAGGTCTACGAAGAGAGCGACTATATTCTCTCGGCGGAAGGGCAGAAGATACAAGATCGGCTCTGGGACGAAACCATTTCCATCCTGTCGGAAAAAGATAGCAGGGTCCGAAGCGTGACAGCCGAGATATTGAAGGCTGCCTGAGTCGAATATGCCAGCGACTGCAAGACCAGAAGTTGGCACTATGGAAACTCGTGATTTATAGGATATTCGGAGTCGCTAGAATTCATCCTCAGTTTTGATCAAGGGCGCTCTGAGATATTTTTAATATTATATTTGCTTCGGATGCAACTATTAGGGATGCTCAATTCTAATTCGCTCAAGAAACTCTACTTTTTTTCTTTCGAGCTCGGCAGACCCAAATTCAGAAAAAAGTGATGGTGAACCGTCTGAGAAATGAGCAGCCGCTTTTTCGTCGGATCAAGGTTTTGGTTTTTGAGACTCTGCCGAGAGGTGCCGAGGGGTTCATGACCGTGTGTGAAAGCGGAGTTTCAAAAGAAAAAGAAAAAAACGAAGTGAACCAGACTGAACGACCTTTTTGATGGTTCACGAAGTTGGCCGTCTCTTTTTGAGATTTTTATTTTTCGTCAGGCACCGATCACCAAAAACCTTAAGAGAAAGACGTTCGGCCCACCAACTGAACCGTTTGAACTTGGAATTGAGCATCCCTAATAATACAATGACTGCATCCCAATAATGGATTTTCCAATTTTTGAGTAGAGCGGGTCAAGATGGTAAAGGTGATTACATAATCAGCTCGAAATGTCGGCATTTCGGCTGCTATTGCCGAGACTGCGTTCTCAGCTGACCTTCTGGCTGGTGTCTTGATGAGTTGAACCTTGGATGAATACTGTAGTAAAACAACCATAGCGGCGTGTCCCCTGTCCCCAGGGTCCGCCGTACCGCTATTTTTTAAAAATGTCCCCTGTCCCCAGGATCATAAATCATTAAATAAATCATTAAAATATTCTTAAAATTCACGAAAAAAATCCTAGTGGTGCGGAAATGTTATGCGTGCATGCGCGGAGGATCGTGAGGTCAAGATTGAGTAGTTAGTAGCATTTTCTCGCGTTTTTGAGTGATTTTTTATCATTTGTCCCCTGTCCCCGGACCCTATCGCCGCAGCGCCGCAGAGTAATTTCTCTGTCCCCTGTCCCCACCCCCGCCGCAATGGTCCTTTTTCTACAGTATCTGTCTTTCTCACTGTTGTTACGCAGTGTTACGGCAAGATATAAAAGTGTATTTAGACCCTATATACGCGTTCTATATATACAAATTTAATCTATATTTTATCCTAT